>JAZAYU010000486.1:0-197780 GCA_038501625.1 Corbicula japonica | reverse complement strand
TGTAACAGTCTACGTTGTTAAGGTTTGGATTTTAGACCACTCCATTCAACATGAACAACAACAATAAAAACAAACACGGAAGTGAAAATGTTTAGATAAAATCGTAGATGTTTTAGCGGAAAATACATGCTGGAAATTGTTAATTTGGCATCGTTGATAAGAAAATCTTCCTCTTTCAACTATGGTGCTGTTCTCTTAAATCTCAAGCCTAAATGGAACTGGATTACTGTACAGTAGAGGATGAACTGAAAGATTTGACAGATAGGAAATTTCCTGGCACAGTGTTTGTGAATTATTTGGTGCCTTGTATATTAAATCAAGGCATCTTATATAGCTATGCAGTGAAGCCAGTGATAATCATCTGGATTAACAAACAAACTGAAGTATCAAGTGCTGTGTGCCCTTTGGAACCGTAGTTACGCACTACACAGGTTGAAAATGTGTCTTGACAATTTAAAAAAAGAAGGTATAGTAAATAAATGAAGCAATTTATTTTTTCCACGACTCCGTCTCATGGGATTCTTATCCCTGAATCATCATATCAAACAGATATTCCAGTTATTTGATAAACTGGAGGAAAACTTGTCAAACACGTCTTGTTGTAACAATTTTTTTTTTGTACTGTTAACATGATTTCTACAAAATATCTTTTGCAAAATGCATTCCAATATACTGTAGAACTGGATTTATTCGCGTTGGTTTTATTTTCGCTAATATTCGCGAATCGCTTGCCTCGCGAATTCATAAATATCGCGAATATATGATGAGTTTGATATATCCTATACTAATTATCCGAAAAGAGGCAACTTAAAATAGAACTGCTAATCTCTTCAAACGCCACATATAATTCCTTTTGATCCACCATTCATTTATTTGATTTAATTATTTAAATAAATTTGGCAAATAATATAAACGATTATTTCCTTAAACTATGTTAAGTCTTGAGTAATTTATTCTAATACAGGAAACAATATAGCTTTTGTTAGCGTTGTTTGTGATATTTCGCACCTTAACAAAAGGCAGCTTGCCTAACAATATTATGTTTATTGATAGTTAATTGCTTAATATCTCAGTAAGGACAATGGTATATATCTGTACCGTTTGCATGTGTTTAACGATGAAATCGTGATCATGGTTATAACTGAGTTATATTTTTATATTTTCGGTTTCGAGTCTGACGACGTCGCGAATTTATGAATACGCGAATAAAGAAAAATGCTGATTTTTGACTAAAATCGCGAAATTTTGACCTCGCGAAATTAATGCGTTTTACAGTACTCACAAAGAGTAATCCAAGTAAGTTTATATGTAAACATTATATAATACATAACAGTATCTGTTTTCTCCTCTCCTCATTTTTTAAATATTGTTTTACAGGTTTTAATGAATAAAAACATGCTGATTACATTATCTGGGGCCAAACTCTTACAAAAATGACAAAATTCTTACCTGGAAATTAAAAACAACTAAATGGGAAAAAATTTCAAATGACTTGTCGCAACAAACTTTTTATCATAATGAAATGATTTGGACAATTATTTTTCAGGCAAAATGCTATATAGATATTTGGTTTCTTGGCCGGGTGTTTGAGGATATATACTCTAGCCGGTCTTGATGATCAAATTACCAGAGCCGCAGGCGAGGGATAATAAGACATCCAGACCGCCAATATATCCTCTCATACCCTTTCAAGAAACCAAATAATTGTTTTCTTATACTGCAAATCATTTTGCAGACAAAACATAACTAGAAAACATTGATTTTTTTTTCATTTATTTCGCTAATTTTATCTCGAACAACACATTTCCCCATTGAGAACCTAAAAAATTGCCTGTATGATGTCACTAAATTACCTATGTGACATCACTACTATATAGCTTCAATGTGTATGGCGATTCGATATTTATTTTTAAAAATTAATATTTAACTTAATGTTTTCAACTTTAAGAACATTACACAAATATCCTCAGTCATGATTTAAATAATCCCTCAGAATACTGCTTCAAGAAGTAGATCGGCTTAATTACACGAATTTTTCCAAAACTTTAAAACAAAATGGCGAATGACAACAAAAGCAAGGAGGCCAGATGGGGAATTTAAGGCCATGCATTCGAATTTACGGCCGATCTGTAAATATGGACTTCCATTAACAGCAAATCATCCAATCTAATTCAAGAAAATTTCTTTGCAGTGTAATAAATTTCAATACATTTGCAAAGAATGAGAGAAACATGTTGAGATGCAAAATCCTTAAAAAAAACATTTGAATAAAATAATATGTGTTGCAGACCAGTTTTATTTGTTAACCCTTCAAAATTCATTTACACTACTCAAAGTACATATGTACCAGTATATAGATATTTTATATTTACATATCAACTATTTTCACTAAAGTTTTGGTTCATTTGTATAATTCTACATGTTTTAAGGAATAGAAAATGCTAAATAATCATGACTTTAACAAATATGTTTGGGGCATATTGCATAGCAATACATTTGTGAATAATGCCAGAAATATTTTATTTGCATGCAGAATCATTGACCGCATGCCGTTGATATTAGTCTGTATTATACAATTATTTACTTATTAGCTGGGAAATATGCTGTGATATTGACAAAAAAAATCGTTATTGACCGAGGCGATAGCCGAGGTCAATAACGATTTTTGCGGTCAATATCAACAGCATATTTCCCAGCTAATAAGTAAATAACTGTTTTATTACATGAACTATAAATAGTTATGGTACAATTGCAGTTTACCATAAATAAGGTTAGTCCATAAATACAAATTAATTTACTTTTTTATGTATTATTTCAACTGTGAACTTATTCATATATTTCCAGTTTCTAACGACGCTTGTGTTGTGCAAAGATAATAAGACTCTAGCTGACCATGCCTATTCGCACTTAATTGTTTCTGTGTCTTCATACTCTACCGATTCATACTTGAATTGTAAATTTTAACGTACACATTCATCTCAATACTTCAACAGGTTTAAGAGTTACAGAGCGGAAGGGAAACAAAGTCATATGACCTTTGACCCCTAAATCTTACTTTGAACTTGAAGCGAGCCATCCTTAACATAGCTTCTGCACGTTGTCCCAATGTGGTTAACATTTGTGTCAGGTTTCATCTGAAGCCTTTAAGGGGTTAAAGAGTTACAGTAGTGGAAGGAAATTTTCTAACAGACAGTCAGACACTGAGGCACTAACATAATACATCCCTTTTGGTGTATAAAAACTAGATGAATCTGAAACTTAACAGTTAAGATCTGATCAGAAGGCATGTATGTGCCAGATGATCTGAATCTTAAGCTTTTTGCCCATGTGATAAAAGCTGAACTATAGAGTAAAGGGCTAATGTTATCTCAACTGTGTTTTTGCTAGTGAATGCATGGATGGAAAGTATTAATTACAAAACATTCTTGTTATTTTAATTTAAAAAAATCAAAACAACACCATTACTATCAATATCATTTATTGAAAACATATAACTTGTATAATATTATGCATTTTAGTAATGTCTGTGGTAATGCTTCATTAAACATGGTCGATTTTTCAACACTTTCAAGATCACCTTGTTATATAATATAAAAAGAACCTTAAATTCTTTACAGAACACAATTTAATAAATCTTTCAAGAGCATAAAGATTATCTTTCACAGAACATAATTTGATCTAATGGTAAAAGGCAAAGCTTATGTTAGACATTTTTCCAAACCAAAGGTAAAACTCTTTTTTCTTAACATGTATGATTGACAGAATTGAAAGTTATATTTTACAACAGACAAACCCTTGTCATAAAAAACCAACTCATAAAGACTATTTTAATGCTTTCCTGTGAAATATAGAAATTTCTTTCTTGAAAATATAAATTCTGGATCTTACTGGTGAAATATATTTCTACCTTACACTTATAAAAATAAATATCCTCTATTTCTCATAATTTGTTAAAAGTAACCATTTTTCCCTTTCCTCCATAGACACACCTTTACTGCATGGGCAAACAGTGTAGATCCAGATCAGCCGGCACATCTGTGCTGTCTGATCAGGATCTGCACTGTTCACATAATTCCTGAGGTTATTTCTGACCAAAATGTGTCGAGTACAGATCCTGATCAGACTGCATGGATGTGCCGGCTGATCTGGATCTACACTGGTCGAACATGCATAAAAATGTGTAAATAAGGAGGAAAGAGTTAATAGATTCTTAGCAAAAAAAAGCGTTCTTGTAACAACAAATAAAGAGAGAAATGTTCAGCATTTCTCAAACAATAGCTTATGTGAAAAGTTTCCTCAATGTAAAATTAATTGGATAAAAGCTAGGAAGTATAATGTCATTCTTAACCATTTTTGTTAAAAATATAATACAATGTAATAAAAAATAAAATAAATAAATAGATAAATATATACAATAATCTCCCATAAATATTCACTGTTTGTATTATGTACACTATGAACACTGAAATGCCACAAAATACTTGGTGTTTTTAATTTGGTAAAAGGAACATACACAAATAGATGAAAAGGGAACTTTGAAAGCCACCGAACACGACAAATATGAAAGTACTGCAGGCTCGGTTTGATTGAGCCTGTTCATGGGCAGTAATGGAAATGCTTATTACTGCCCACGCCGCCTAGCCCCGGGTTGAGCGCAACTCAGTAATTACACCATTAAATAGTACAATTTCGATCCATCCCAAACGATGGTATGCATATGGCGGTGAACATGGAACCTTCAATGAGGTTAATACCATTCCATGTTCAGCGGCGTATGGTCCCCAGATAAAATAATGGGTTTGCCCTAAACGAGAAAACAGTGGGCGGAACTAAACAGAATAGAATTTTGACAGGGGATCTTAGAATATAAATCCTGCATATCACAGACTACGCCAAAGGCAAAATTTAAAAAGCAGGAAGTATATCCTTGGGGGTGATTGGACAATATCCAAATCAATATTGGCTGGGATATTGAAACCACCTATTTATAAACTGGCCGAAATATTAAAACAAAGGAATTTTAGAAGTACAATAAACATAGTACATAAGTATCGTGCTCAACGACCTTCAAAGGACGTAACTGATAACAGCACTGATTGAATGTACGGGGAGACTTTTTACAGCCGCCACACGGCACAAACAACGCTACTGTGATATTGAAATAGATGAAAAGGGAACTTTGAAAGCCACCGAACACGACAAATATGAAAGTACTGCAGGCTCGGTTTGATTGAGCCTGTTCATGGGCAGTAATGGAAATGCTTATTACTGAACTTGTAGTTTATTTTACAAGCTAATAATTATGCACAAAGGAAAATGACAAAAGGTTACATGCAAAAACCAAGAGGAACTTTTCATCACCAATACAGTTAGTTCTGATAATGTATTTTAAACATGACATGAAATCAACTAAGGAATTATCAAACCATTTTGTATAGCTTACTAATTAGTTATATATTGAAGGCCATAACAAAACAATTAAGTGTTGCTTAAAAAAATGAAATTAAAACCCTTTTTGTTAACCCTTTTACTTCAAATGTTACCAGTTTTATCAATTCTATGAGCAGTCTAGTTCCAGATCAGCTGTAACAAACCTGCCATTTGATCTGGATCTACACTTATTGCTTTTCTGTCATAAGTAACTAATAAATGTAAAAGTGAACAATGTAGATCCTGATCAGATGCCAAGGATCTGGCTCTACACTGTTTGTGAATTGGGTGACAGACATATCCCTTATAGCTTAGGGTTAATTTTAGCTTAATGATAAAAATAACATCAAGTACTGTTTTTTAAATCATAAAACATTAACTAATATGTTATGGTGTAATCATAAACATTAACAAAAGCAAAGTGAAAAATGACACACTTTATTTTCATATTCACCATCAAAGCTGTTTACTTATTATGAAAATAAAGTTACTTATTGTACAACTGGACATAAATATGCACAACTCTTCAAAATATTTTCTGAAGCACATCACATCATAATTATGAACACACAATTTGTTAAGTGCTAGAATACTTGGATTAAAACAAGTTTCTAGTTTATGCTTTCAGTTTTTTTATGTTTATATTCCAAGGTAGTGTTTTAAAAATCAAAATTCAAATATGAAGTTGAACAATGATCATTTAAATTAGTATTAAACTATTTATTCCATAAGGATTTTATCCATAAAACATTGCAGATATGGATCTGCCAGCACATTCTAGCCATCTGATCATAATCTTCAATCAGAATCTACACAGTTAAATTTTGATTTATAAGGTTATGTCTGATCAAGATGCAACTAGTATAGATTTAGATTAGATGACACAGATGAGACAGGTGATCTGAATCTATACTGTGGCACATGCCACATAATCCGTACATATGGAGTAATTGGTTAACATACAAACTTGAAACACTTTAATGGGGCGCGTCACAAGACAAGGTACATTAGGACAGTAAAAAGCAATTCTTAAAATGACATCATAAAGTTTAGCAAATGACATTTTTTTGCAGTTCACAGAAAAAATACTGTTATGTTGTTGAAATGTGTAACAGTATCTCCAATAAGTAATGAGAAAATAACAGATAACTGCAAGTTTTTACCAGATAGGGTTACAACTAAAATGTCAAAAAAATACCAAAGAGACCTTTTCCTGTTGTGTGCCCCCAAATCATTACAAAAACTGCAGTACTGTGAATGTACAATTTTACAAATAATACAGACTATAGATATTTCCAATTGTCCAACTGCACAACAAATGTAAAACAATAGGCAAATTAATTACATTTAATATATAGAAAATTTAAAACAAGGTAGGGTCTGTTTTCAGAAAACATTTAGTTCTTAAGATCATGGTGTAAATAACTTTCTGGTGCCAGAATTTAAACATAAAAACAATATAATTATAAGTAAAATAAAAAGGCAGTTGCGGTTATGGAAATAGTCATCTTCATGGTGTCAGGGTCATGACCATGCTTTGTTGAGTGTTTAAACATTCATGAAATGTTACGGATGCCATCTGATCTGGACTAGTACTGCCTGCTTTTTGGTCAGAAATGACCCAATAAATATAAAATGGTGTAAATTCTGATCAGACAGCAATACACTCACTGTTAACCCCGAGGATAACAGCCATATCCCTTGTAGTAGCAGGTTACAGCTATTGTTCAACATTAACCGAATTTCCTGCATTTAAGCTTTCCAATTACTCCCTAATTTTTTTTTCAAATTTTGAGGTCATTCTGTGCTTAGAATGATGTGTTAGAAGCTTTAGTTATTAACTGAAATGTTTATAAGTATTGAAATGCTTATTACACTTTATAATACATGTTATTTTTGAAGAACTTCAATTTTTTAAAAAGGAGATGTTTTCCATTATCTTTACCAAAATATATCACATAAAATAATTCACAAATAAATTTTAAAAAATAAATCAATACTTAATGAACCATAGCATTAATACAAAAATATTTTTACTCCATGGGACATGGCTGTTAACTCCTGGCATAGTGTAGATCCAGATCTGCCTGCACACTGGCCATCAAAATCAGATAAAATAAAATATTGATGAGTGTGTATTTATTAGATGACATATGAAAAATTTATTCCATCGCGTTTTATGCAGTTCTGCCATTTATATTATTTTTTTAAAAAGTCACAGAAGCAGCATTTTCTCGGTGGAAACTCCATTCACTTGAGTTTATTGTCATTACCAGTATTTTCCTGGTTGCTTTCGAGCGAAGTGTTTTGCTCTCATTAAATAGTGTTATTCTTGTTTTTCTATATTGCTCCTCTCTCTTCAATCCTTGCAGATACCGAAGCTTGTGTACGTCCAGAAATTAAAGGATCTCTTGTTTACCTTAAAATAAAGTAATGAATTATACAATTTGTGATAACAGGGAACAATTAAATCCTAAGCTTGCACAGAAGTGAATGTCTGCCTTTGTTATATCTTTTATGAAATATATATATTTAACAATAATTGCATTTCAATAACAATTACAAGCAGCAATTATTTGAAAAAAACAACAACAGCCAAACAGTCCATCAGGATTATCAAATATAGCTTTAGCTAGTTTATGCAGTCAATCAAAATTAATTAAATGAGCTATATTAATAATACCACTAATATAGTTCATTTAATTAACTTTGACTTGAAAGTCAATGCTGCTTATAACTATCAAATCGACTGCCTTACTGGCAGAAAAAGCTTTGACCAATTATCTGCATAATACCAAGCAAAAATCCTGGTGGCCCAGTGGGCTACCTGGGTTGAAGGTTATAAAACTGAGATTGGAAACCAGTCTCAAATCTCAAGCATCTGATTGGCTGAAATGGCGACTGGTCGCCATTTCAGCCAATCAGATGCTTGAGATTTGAGACTGGTTTCCATGCTCAGTTTTATAAACTTGGGCACAAGTAATTTCAGGATTTGTCGTGCCCTGCACACTTCAACTATTTATTTACTTAACAAACCATAATTTCTTATGGTACATAGTGTGATGTATTACTTTTAGAGGTGCAGCAATAGAAAAGCTGCTAACAATTTATTGGACTGTGCACAATGTTTTGGCATGTGACGTTGATAAGCACTCATATTTTGCAATGAGTTGCTGCTAAAATGTGTGGTGTCATTCACTTTGTTGTCAACTAGGCTTTTCATACAGCTATTTGAAAAAGCCATAATTTCATTAATTCTTTTCATAATTTCTGTATAAATGAAGGCATTAATGCATGTAAATATGAGGGTTGAAACAATATTTGATGGTTCATTTGGGCTTCACATACTACTGCCCAACTGTTTTCCATACCCAAATGAAAACCATCAAATACAATTTAATCCTTAAATAACTGTAGAATAAGTCAAATACCAGTTATCACTCTTGTTGTCAAAATTATCTGTTATCTACTGACAAGGTTCTCTTAAATGTTTTCAAGAAAATAAAAACCACAATGCAATGACATTTCATGAGTATAAAATGAAACTCAAACAGAAAGTAAAATTGGCATTATCTGGTATAGCCATTCAGAAACACAGTCAAAAATCAATGAAAAGAGATTGATTTGATAACCTGATCATTAATTAAGTTCAAGTCCAAACATAGTGATCCTCTTGTAAATGTTTTTATTAATAAAAATTAACAATATCACCTCAGTTCATCATACTTACTTGGTAGAGCTCCTTGTTTGACTGGCCATTATCAAACACACAATGTTTGACATGTTTGAAAAGGCTTCTGAGAATTAAGTGTCTTTACAAGACCTCTTTACTGAAACTGGAAAAAAAATATATTTTTCTTAAATTATTTGGGAATTCTTGTAAACATTTAAATTTGTCTCCATAATTGGATTATATAATACAACCAAAGAAGACTTTAATTTCTTACTTAAACTTAAAGTTGGAAGCAAGAATTCCCCAAGAGTACTCTCAATGATTTGATAATATTGCTACAATAAGTTTTTAAGAACCAGAACCAATATGCCAATCAATAAAAAGAAAATAGGATAGCATTAAGCACTACTACCCTGTTCATTCATTTAAAGTCTTCATTAAATTGTCTTTCTCCCTACTATGTAAAATGTGACTTGTTATTTTTATACCTTCATTTGCCTAAGGACAATTTACAACAGATTAACACTGTAACTAAACATTGACATATTGCTCCTAAAATGCATAGAAATTAAAGTAAAAATAACTTAAGGTCCCGTAAAAATAAATTGAGCAGAAACTCTTGAAGATATGCACAACTAGGATAGGTGACAAACATTCCTGTAAAATTTTAATGAAATCCCCAAGCAGACAGGGCTTTTCATCAGAAAATTGGGAAGAGGCCCTGGCCTTTCAAATTGGGTAATTTATGTGTGATAATTGTTTATTTTGGGAAAAAGATTCAAAGAAAGATGGGTGCTAGTTTACACATTGAATAGTAATAAGAATTTTCAACTAAAATTTAGTGTTTTAAAGCACTGAGTTTTAGACTATAATTTTTCATTCCCATCAGAGGATTTAGATATATTTTTAAACATCTTACCAAGCATTTCGGAAATAGACTCTTTGGATTGGGAAAAGGCCTGTATAAGGCCTCTGTTATATACATTTAAGGATGAAAAGCCTTTGCAGTTTTGGAGATGAAGTGAGGACAAGATTTAATCAGACATATTGACCAACAGCCGATTGAGTAGATTGATTAAGGCACATGTTAAAATAACACCAGGTGTTTCTGTTAATTGCACTTTGAATTCAGGTGAAAATAACAATATTTTTTGGTCTATTTAAAATTAAATATTTTTAATATATAATTAATTAAAATATTCAAATACTTAAAAAGTAATCCAATACCTTCTAGATATTGGAATATTCATTGCCATCCGTACAAACTTAAAATTAATGGCTTCTACCTGATTAATCTCTTCCAGGATCAACCCAGTTTAACATATTCCCATGTCCTTTACATGTCTTACACTTAGAGGTGCTTGGTAGTTGTCCTTGTTGATGGAACTCTGTCCCATGTGATCCAAAAAATCTGCTGTTGTTGTGAACTCATGTCAAGGCTGGCATAAATTAATAATAAACTATGTTGCCTGAATCCCCCAGTTGGCAGAGCCCTGAAAGACATACGTGTACTCGTATTTATATGATATCTGGTTTATGAAGGTAAAGTAGTAAACACAATAAAAACAAACCAAATTTTAAGATTCATTCATAAACTAAAGACTGATCAATAACTGTCAGTGATTCATACTTTTAACAAACATCACTGAATAAAACCCATTAATTTACAAATTAAAATGGCCATTTTACACAGATCTGTTTTTTTGTTCATGGGGAGGTGAATAAAAATGTATTTCATTATTCAGATAGTGGTTAATGTTCCAAAGCTGTCTAATCAAACAACACTTAAGCAAGCTGCCATTAATTTGATAAACTTTTGGGGTGAAACACTGACTGAGGTACTGTAAAATGCATTAATTTCGCGAGGTCACAATTTCGCGATTTTTTTCAAAAATTAGCTTGTTTCTTTATTCACGTATTGATGATTCGCGACGCCTTCAGTTCTATTTTAAGTTGCATATTTTCGAATAAACTTATTTCGGATATATGGAAACTCATAATATATTTACGGTATTTATCAATTTACGAGGTAAGTGATTCGCGAATATTAGCGAAAAATAAAACTAACGTGAATAAAACTGGTATTAAAGTATTAGTCCAACTATTTGTGTGCAAAAAGTGCTTTTCTATAAATACAATGGTCGCCCTTCGGGCACTACCCAGTTACTATTCAAATCAATGTGGAAAATTTTCCATCTATGTCTATATGTCAGTGATAAGAATCTTTGTCACAACTTTTGACAGCTTCAAATAGTTTTTTTAAACCTTATATATCTTAAAACAAGAGTGCCAAACTGACACAAAATACATGTACGCACGTCACAATGCTGATCATCAAAGTTGTGTAACGATCCGATGAAAATTTTTTGACTTGGAGAGCAGATACTGCTAATTCAGTTTTTGGACAATTCAAGGGCCATAATTCAGTAGTGCCTGGTGGGATTTGGCAAGTTATAGAACTTGGTTGAGATATTATGCTCACCAACATATTCTCCAAGTTTAATAAAGACCGGATGAAAACTCTTTGACTTAGAGAGCGGAAACAGTAATTTTGGACAATTCAAGGGCCATATTTCACGAGTGCCTGGGGGGATTTGGCTGGTTATAGAACTTGGTCGAGAAATTATGCCCACCAACATATTCACCAAGTTTGATAAAGACCGGATGAAAACTCTTTGACTTAGAAAGCGGAAACCCTGTGGACGCCGTCTGCCCGCCACAGGTGTTCCCATAATATGTCCCGTTTTTCAAACGGACGTATAAAAACTTGAACATATCTGAAAAGCTTATTCCAATTAGAATCAATATAATTATGTGATTCTTTTTAAGAAATTTGGTTGTTCATTATGAAAAAACTTATAAACTTTCACACGTCAACAGTTTTTAAGTTACACCGCTAAACGTCTACCTGACTGTAGATTATCAGTTTATAAAAGAGACGCTTTCATTGGTTATCACATTAAAATCAACATGTACAGTAAATGGCATAAACAAAAGTAAGTTTAAAAGTGGGGTCACACGTCTTACCAGAATCTACCAAAATTACCGTAATCCACTCTGATTAACCCGAATCCACCTTAAAAATAATTTTTAGACTTATTTTTTTGGAAATTAATGAATGTATCATGATATCAAAGCATTTTAAAGCAAAATGCATCTAGATTTGACTGTAAAGCTCCCATTTTAGTTGTCATGTACGTATAAAATTGCTGTACATGCTATAAAATTAAAAATACCTTAAGAAGGATTTTCAGAGATATTATTTTGGAAATTATTATATGTATCGTGATTTCAGAGCTTTTAAATAGATGAAAAGGGAACTTTGAAAGCCACCGAACACGACAAATATGAAAGTACTGCAGGCTCGGTTTGATTGAGCCTGTTCATGGGCAGTAATGGAAATGCTTATTACTGCCCACGCCGCCTAGATGCATAAAAGCATTATGCATCTAGATTTGACAGTACCGGTACCATTTTTCGTTGTCATGTAGGTCATTCTTTATGATCATGACAATTAAATGGTTTCTTTTTCTAATTATGATAAGTATTAAGATAAAACGGGTTTTTCTTGGGATTTCGACGTGATGTCATGATTTTTTGCATAACACAATATAGCCACAAAAATCATTTATAAGGTGGATTCTGGTAAATCAGAGCGGATTTTGTGGATTCCAGTAATTTTGGTGAATTCCGGTAAGTCGTGTGACAGTTTAAAGTTTTGTTTGAGGATTATTATTTATTTTATTGATACTTTAGAGACTATTTATGTATTATAACAACAAATGAACATTTCAGAGCTGAAATTTTCAAATGAAAGTGAAAAAATGAGAATTTAAAGCAGTGTGATTTCCACTACAGTTTTGATCGTTACTGCTTGAGACGTAAAGAACAGACATCTGTAAAAAGTCAGTATGATAGTTGGTCTGTGCTTGGCAGTCGAATAATTGAGACTAACCAAGGTATCTGATTCAAACCTCGGCATTCCCTTGCAGACACTTGCAAAATAATCTAGAAATGACTCAGAAAGACCTTGAGGTAGCTTATTCAGTACTTCATAATAATTTGGTAGTGTCATCACATTACGCAGAAGACTTGAGGTTCAAGTCATGTTTGATGCTACTATTTCTGTAGCGATAACAGAGTATTTTTAAAAATTAAAGAAATACCATCAAGTTATACATCATTTTAAAGCTTATTCTTTCAGAAAAACAAATATGCAAAAATGAATACAGTAACTGGAAAGGTGATAAATTTACGCGAATCGGAAACAGGCCACCCCCTTCTTTTTTGTCTGTCAGATCTGTAATCCTAATAAACTTTTTAATGTCTATGTATTTCTTTAAATATTAGCATTACAAAAGGTCTATGTAGTCACAGAAACTGTAATATTGTAATAAGTATATAATAAATTTCAAATTTTCAAGGTGTTTTGATTTATTAATAGTTAAGACAAAGGGGTTGAAATGTCAGTTTATTTATTAGGTTTTGAATGTCTTCGTTATTTTAAGGGGTTGAAATGATTTAGATATTTTGGGGGTTGAAATGCCAGAGGGATTGAAAAGTCTTTGATTTTACAAATTGCAAAGGGGTTGAAATGTCGAGGGGTTGAAATGTCTTGCTCCCTACTTTGATACATGTAACTTTTGACAGTTAAACTACAGTAAAATATGCTGATTAATCAAGCTATGGCACTGCAGACAAATCTTTTATAAAAAATTAAATTAAACCTAAAAATAAGTTACGAAGCAATATACGTTTTTTTTTACCAAATATTGATGTTCTCTGTTCTTGAAAATATAATTCCAAATCTCTACTGGGGCTTAAACCTGAATATAATGTATTCAGATAGAACAGTGAATAATGCACATCAATGCGAGTTGTTGATGCAACACAATATTTTATACTTCCCCAGAAAGATACTGCAGTAGATACAATATTAATTAAATCATAAATGTGAACCAGCGATCAGCGATCGAACTTCGAATCCGTCACTCGCCTACATTGGCTACAATTTGACGAAGAAAAGATCCGTTTGCATGCTGTCATGCAATAATTATGCCGTGTTTTAATTTAACAAGTAACATATCATACTGTGCTTACGCTTATTCACGGAAATTACCTGAAACAATGCAAATATAAACGACAGGAAAAGCAAAAGTTGAAGAAACAAGATTTACTGCAACTCGCGAAAACTGTTTTACTGTCAGAGGAGAGCAGTCCGATAATCGAAGCGGAGGTTGGCGGAGAATATCGAACGGGAATACGAGCAACACGGACAAGGGACGGAGGCGATATCCGGGAATCCACGGAATAAAACGAACCTTAGATTTTCAGTATATGATTTCATCCAGCTTGCGCTAAAATGCGCTAACACTTATCTTTATCAGTACTATGTTGAATGATAAACAAAAGACGATACTTTTTAACAGTACCTGTGCTTCCCTGTGACCTTTTGAAATTATTCGTCAATCTGCCAATGAAAAACGGCATTCTTTGATGCTAAATTTCTATGACCCACATAAATTTGCATAAATTAATTTATAACCAATAGAAAGCTCACAATCTCCCCTTTAAAATGACGTATAACACTTGGTTGTACCTATAGCCATTACGTAGTAAATAAATATTTCAGCACATGACCTCGCAGATTCAAACAAAAATGGCGATGTAGTAGTCCGTCGGCGCATTAAAATTGTTACAAATAAACGATAAAATAAATATAAAAGACGGTTATAAATATCAGTATCATTATTTTTTCTTTAATATTTAATGTTTACTCTATTGAATTAGGTTATCAATTTTATTTTTTTAGTGATAATAAATGTGCAATTATTTGATAAACATTGTACGGTTATAATGGTGACAGATACGGATCGGCTAAGTCGGTATTGCTTTGTTATCGCTAATTTCTGACTAAAAACTGCCACTTGTAATTAAACAAAATACACCGGTGAAACATGACAGAAATTTAGTTAAAATAATCTGCGATTCTTTAACACTTATCTCCTACAGACACATGTTTCAGAGGTCATTTTCTGGCCAGTATGTCGGGTTTGGACAATATCAGCTAATAAATGGGCGATTTGTATTACGAAATGTCTTTGTCCTAAATAACTAATAAAAATAACAAGGTAAACAGTTAACCGAAAAATATGTGATCCCATTTGCACATAAATTTCGAAGACAAAATCGTAACTTACCGAAATATTGTTGATTGCCGTTGATAGATCGTTTATAAATCTTTCATATGAGACCAGTAAGTAAACATAAGTTTGTCTATTAGTGGAGAAAATCAACATTTAATATCAAAATTTATGGACGTTTTCTAATTGTTAACCGCCATGTTTAAGGTCACGAAAAAAAACGGATGCCGTACAGTTACTTTGAACAGTCTACCCGGTCCACTGTCCACATATTAAAAAGGGGGAAAGAAACTCAAAATATCACATTTGTATTATTTAAAATAAAAACGTTAGCAGTGTTATTTCAATTAAATCAATTTATTAAAACTTCAGTTTTACCTTTGACTTGACGGCATAATTTTTATGTATAATGACACTGACCGAACGGGAAGCGACTCACGGAAAAGACCGGAATGTTCCGTAATATTCCGTGGGTTCAACAAGAAAAAGACTACATACACACAAACTAGATCTATAAAAATATCGGCTTTTTTAGTTCTGAATATTTATGCAAAAAACCAGTTGGAACTTAAGAATAAGGATTAAATTAAGATACAAAAATTGTGAAAACATAAATATATAGCCGTTTCTTGCGAAAATCTTATATTTTTACAGGTCACCTTAATAACTTATTTTATATACAGAGAAATATACACAGGGTCATTTTCAAAATCATTTTTTTCCTAAAATAATTAACACAAAGTTTCAAAATTAAGTATTCCACTTAAAAGTGTCTTAACAAATACAGACTTGCGATTAAAAAATGTTTCTTTGACAAAAAGCATTCTAAATATAGACCGAAAACATTAAGTATATATATATATATATATATATATATATATATATATATATATATATATATATATATATATATATATATATATATATATATATATATATATCTCATTTTCGTTCATTGTTTGTGGTGGCTTTATTGTGAAATGAGGCGCGCACCGGGAAAAAGTATCTCCGGTCATATTTTTTTAACATTTTAGTTGTTACTATATTTAGAATGATTCACAAATAAAAGGTGATTTTGTTACACATTTTGACTGAATTCCGTTAGAGCCATCGCCTATTAATGAAAGTACGATGACGAAGACACGAAACGCGAAAATGATAATGATAAAATTTCGCGTTTTCATAATCGTGCTTTCGCGTTTTCGTCATCGTACTTTCGCGATTTCATGTTTTCGCGTTTTCGTCATCGTACTTTCGCGTTTTCGTCATCGTACTTTCGCGTTTTGTCATCGTACTTTCGTGATTTCGTGTTTTCGCGTTTTGGACTATTTGATGGAGAATCCCTGTATGCGCATGTGCACCGGAAGGCGAAGTGCGAAAACGCGAAAGTACGATGACGAAAACACGAAATCGCGAAAACACGAAAACTCGAAAGTACGAAGACGAAAACGCGAAAACACGAAAGTACGATGTCGAAAACGCGAAAGTACGATGACGAAAACGCGAAATTATATCGAATTTTCATCATCACGTTTTCGCATTTTCGTCATCGTACTTTCGCGTTTTCGTCATCGTACTTTCGCGTTTTCGTCATCGTACTTTCGTGATTTCGGACTTTTTCATTAATTCCGTACATTTTGACACTATACTGGTAGTTTTACCGCGAAATACTTAATAATAAATGCCATCTGTTCAATTTTATGACGTCATTTTAAGGATTGACGTCAAATGTCTGAAGGTACCTTTTCCCGCGACGCGCCCCAAATAAATCATGCTATTTTCCTCTAACTGGCGCTTGACCAGCCGCCCCACCCCCTGCCAACCCTTACTAATACGCCCTTTTTTGCACAAATGGTGTCAAGACACTAATATTATTCCATTCTATTAAAATCTGCGAAAATACACCGTCCAAATCGTATTCTAAACAAATTATATTTCTATGTATATAATTGAATAATGGTCAGGAACGGTTCCAGACCCTACCCCCGTTCGAGAGGCTGATTTTCCTACAATACGGAGGGTTCCAGCCTGACAGCTGTTTGGTTCAACGCAACAGGGTCTGATCTAACAGTAAATGTGAAAAGGTCTCACCAAAAGCTCGAAATACGCGTATTCAACAGAAACAGCCTCCGAAATGCATTTTTTTCATAGATTCTTTACCCCAGTGCGACTTCCCCGACGCTTTTGTTCGGAGCGTATCTGATCTTAAGAACAAGATAGAAAAAGAAGTAAGGTTAAAAAATTCAAAATCATTAAACTGATAACGATAATTAACTTCATCCTTTATAACCAAAGGTGTTTATACCCGCAAACCCGCCCCTCTAAAAACACACACACACACCGCCCTGTCCTTCCTTGTTTTCGAGATAGCTTTTAAATATTAAGTTGTTTTCCGCTTCTAAGTTGTCAAATATAACTTATACAATGCAATTTATGTATAAGATATGTTTAAAAAGTTGAAAATTAAGAAAAGGAAAAAAAAAACAACGACAGTGCTCGTGAATTTTCATATTCTTTTGTATACATGTAATAATTCAGCATCAGACACATATCAAAGACACGTACAGAGAATTTTACTTTAGTTGTTTGTTAAAGATAAAAACGTTTAATCCACGAACGACTTTTTATATAACGATATATGTATATTGACATACAAAATGTAAAACAAACTTCTCGGAAATACATAATATTATTATTTTGGTTGGTTTAAAATAATACGTTGCATATACCGTTATCCGCGTACCTAGTAATTACCCGACAAAATGTAAATCAAATCATATCACGGCATGTTACTTTTTACCGTCTTGAACTATAATTTTCTGTTATCACGCTTTTCAAACATGCTTTATATTTGTTTATCGACGCATGACTTTGTTTTCGTAAAAAAGACTCACGCTTTTTTTACCTTGTTTTAAAAGAAATCCTTGAAGCATGTTTATCAGCAAATTTCAAGTCTGAAACTGCAAATCAAGGCATACATCAACAGAGTAAAAGATGAAACTGCAAATCAAGGCATCCATCAACAGAGTAAATGATGAAACTGCAAATCAAGGCATCCATTAACAGAGTAAATGATGAAACTTCAAATCAAGGCATCCATCAACAGAGTAAATGATGAAACTGCAAATCAAGGCATCCATCAGAGTAAATGATGAAACTGCAAATCAAGGCATCCATCAACAGAGTAAATGATGAAACTGCAAATCAAGGCATCCATTAACAGAGTAAATGATGAAACTGAAAATCAAGGCATCCATCAACAGAGTAAATGATGAAACTGCAAATCAAGGCATCCATCAACTGAGTAAATGATGAAACTGCAAATCAAGGCATCCATTTACAGAGTAAATGATTGTTCTCTGTGTCTTAAGAGGGACGGTCAAGAATGATAAATTATTTGCATTACAGATGTTTTGACTATGGAGGCTTTATGTGACATTATCATTAAAATTTGTTTTAAACGACAACCATTTTTGTTTGAAGATCTCAAAATATTAATTATGGTAACTCTTTGGTCAATGATATTGCCTACATCCCATATGCGACCAGTGTAGGTCGAGATCAGCTTTCACATTCGTGCAACATTTTTGATGGATTCGTCACATTTGAAGATTAAACGGATTCGTCACATTTGAAGACCAAACATATTGACAAAATGAAAAAAGTGTACATACTTGTAAGTAAAGTATCCTGATTTAAAGTCATTTTATTTGCTTTTTTTTCAGGCTTATTTGGTTCCAACATAGCTCGCAGCAGCGGTATAAGATTGAGACACTTTCAATCTCACTAAAGTCAGATCTAACAAATTGTTAGATCTGATGACGGCCCGCATACACCGTACATTAGCTGTATTTTTAGAAATTGTCAACACAAGAAGCTTGAGCTATAACGTTCACAAAATGATCTGAAGATGCCATTGCATTAGAAATGAATGCAATACTACATAAACACATATATCTTCAGTAAAATATGTCTTAGACAGGCTGTAAACACTTTCCGTGGTTTAAAATACTATCATGTTTACTTTCACTTTTGCGATTTTGTAGGCGACAATCTGATTGGTTCAACGGGTTAGTGATAAAATCACGTTTTAGTTACTCGTCGTCAGATTCTGATAGCGTAGCGGTTTTCAGGGGATGATTTTAATCAGATAGAGACACTTTCAAATCATATCCTTTGCAAACTATTTTGAAATTGATCATAATTGAGGCCACAAGTACATGTAAGCAACAGTATAGCCCTTATTGATAGTAACAGATATATTTTCTCCCAAAACCCTCAACACACTGAAAACAACAACAATGTGCAGATAGCCCAGTTGTGGCCTTATGTCATTGTATTTTACATTCATAGTGATTCGGAGTGAATGTAGATTGATAAATAGTCTTGATAAATCTTGTACGCGTGAAGTGAAGATGAACAAAAAACACCAATTTCTCTTCCCCATGTCCCCGCCCTTATCCTCTTACCCTTTTCGAATATCTTTCCTCTTTTCCATCTTCTTCTCACCTATTTCATGATTCTTATCTAAGACTGTTTTTGGTAAAAAATCTTTGCGAAATTGAGTGCTCACACATGAGTACTTTTAGGAGAAAAAGAACGTAGTTATTATACTTAGACTGTTGCAAGGAGATTGCAAAGTTATACCGCAATGATTTGTCTTTTACTTTACGATTACTGTTTGACAGTAAGTTTGAGTATAGAAAATACTAAATATTAATTGGGGCGCGTCATGGGAGAAGGTACCTTCGGACAGTTGACGTCAATCTTTGAAATGACGTCATAAAATTGAGCAGACGACATTATTTATTATGCATTTCGCGGCAAACATACCATTTTATTGTCAAAATGTGTAACAAAATGACACTTTTGTTGTAAGAAATTAATTTATAATTGTAAGTTCTTTCTAAATTTAGTAAAAACTAAAATATCACTAAAATTGACCGAAGGTATCTTTTCCCGTGACGTGCCCCAATTATTGTTAAGGTATACATCTAAGATTTCCAAGATGACCACCAACACCATCAACAACAGGCAGCAGCACATATTGCACATCTTTAAGACGATCGCGTTAGTTTTCGTTTTTATAACGTAATGAATTTTGAATTTTCACAGTTTAGTTGACACAATCGAAGTACGATTCATACACATCGTCAAATAAACAGCAATGCTTAAACACTGCACTCTTCGATTTTTGCCAAAAAAATTCCCAACTTTGAGTCTGTATAATCTACGAACCTACGTCATGACATGGTGATTTGTTTTGATTTTTTGCGTATTGAAATGTTTTCCAATTTAATCAAAAGCACACATTTTGTGATAGCTTAAACTGCTTGAACTCAAATTATCTATTTGTAGTATTTTCTAAACAAACTCTCGGGATTTTATGTAAATATAATTTATCGCCAAAAAAAGAAAAGTTTTGATCAGCAATCTTCGGCGGGCTCCGCTACCTTTATCAATGCATCGCAAAGGAGTTTTTGAATACTTAACAATGTCAAAATATTGACTAGTTATTATCAAAACGATGGAATTTTTAGGTTTAATATGTCAATATGACAAATCCGTTGAGACAAGATAAATAAATTGATGGGTTATTATGATAAAGTGAAATCACGTGATAAATTGATGGGTTATTATGATAAAGTGAAATCACGTGATAAATTGATGGGTTATTATGATAAAGTGAAATCACGTGATAAATTGATGGGTTATTATGATAAAGTGAAATCACGTGATAAATTGATGGGTTATTATGATAAAGTGAAATCACGCGATAAAGACTATCTTTGGGTCTATAGAAAGGCTCTCTTATTAGTGGGCTGGTTTTATTCCAGGATTCAGAATAATGCAAAACTTTTGAATGGATCATTGAAATATATATTTTTATTATCGGTGTTGTCATAATTTCGATATGGTCTTTATGTTAGATGGAGGAAGCTGACTGTATTTTCTACCATGTCTTTGAAAGAGAAAGTCGTTTTTTTCGCTAGAGTAATAAAATGAAATCGTAATGTTACTGTTCTCCTCGGCACACACCGGGCAGCAAAATAAGAATTTTCCGTCATTGTCTTACAACCGTTTATTAAATATTCTTAGGCAATATAATTAATATTTGTAAAAATTACTGCATTAGAAGCGCAATTACAACTTCAGTTTTAAATATGTTTTCGTTCCTTGAAGTTTTAAATGTATTGTCTCGTTCCTTAAAGTTTAAAATGTATTTTCTCATTCCTTGAAGTTTTAAATATGTTTTCTCGTTCCTTGAAGTTTTAAATGTATTGTCTCGTTCCTTGAAGTTTTAAATGTATTGTCTCGTTCCTTGAAGTTTTAAATGTATTGTCTCGTTCCTTGAAGTTTTAAATGTATTTTCTCGTTCCTTGAAGTTTTAGATATGTTTCTCGTTCCTTGAAGTTTGAAATGTATTTTCTCGTTCCTTGAAGTTTTAGATATGTTTCTCGTTCTTTGAAGTTTTAAATGTATTGTCTCGTTTCTTGATGTTTTAGATATGTTTCTCGTTCTTTGAAGTTTTAAATGTATTGTCTCGTTTCTTGATGTTTTAGATATGTTTCCCAAAAGTGGTCTTTAAAAGCAGGTGGTCTAAGGTCACAGATAAATTTGTTCTTTAAATCAATCAGTTGAACAGATAAAGCTTGGTCTTTGTCTTTATTATCCGCTGGTCTTTAGAACAGGTGTGACTGTATGTATGTAATATAATAAGCAACTATTATTTGCACCATCCTGTATACTTCGTACCGGTGAACCTATAAGCAGGTCAGTGTGTCAGTTTGCACTGGACACACACTGTCTGCGGATAGGGTCAGCCGGTGTAATCGCTTTGATTGCAGAATTTATATTACTTAGATCACAGCTACCGTCCACTGGCCAATCAGTGGCCAGTATTACCGTTGTCTAAATCCCGTAGACAACACTTTGGCGCTGTCTACGAGATCCGTGAAGCACGTGCATCTCGTTTACTATCTCATTTTAATAAGTGGACGGCCGATAGCTAAGTGTCATACTGTGCTATCGATACATGTTTGTGATAATTGTAATAGTACCCAGCGGACGTCTAAGCAAACAAACTAATTAAACACACAACGTGTATTTGGTTTCAAATTTAAGGGCCGTCATCAGTCCTTATTGCACTGACAGCCGTAAAGAAAAAATAAAAAATATCAAAATCTATGTTACGGCAAACTGCTGTTCAATAAAATTGTGCCCAAATAATCAGTATTCAGGTTTCTTTGTTTTACATATGCAGTTAGAACAGCAAAGAGAAAAAGCTTTCTTTAACATCATGTCAGTATTATAATTTATATTACTTATGTGGGCAATTAAAATGATGTTTGGTGTTTGTTTTTTTTAGTTTCTGTGAATTTATGTTAATAGAGTTTTAGGAAATGTTTAGATCTCGTTATTTTCTTTACTGTTCTAACTTGTCTTACCATATGCAAAATAAAGACACAATAGTTGCATTAAGTACATGGTAACAAGATTGCAACATTTAATATCAACAAGGCTTAGCACTGCAAAAAGGACATATTTACTGTATACAATAATTATTTATTGTCTTTCATTATTTTAAAGAAGTTAACGATAAATACTTAGCAGTTCCCGACTAACTTACAGATATTATTATTATTTTTGTTGTTTTTGTTGTGGATGTTTGTTGTTGTTGTTGATGATGATCATGTTGTTGTTGTTGTTGTTCTTGTTAGCAAAACGAACTTTCTTATTGACTGTTGAAAGGATAAACTAATTCATTAAAACACATAAACAATTGATTCTTTTACGAATGACAAAAAAATATAACACTTCCTTTAAAACTACTCATGACAAGTTTTTTTAACATGATTGAATGACTGACTAAAATAACAACAAAAATACTCACTAAATAGATGCGACTCCTTTTAAACACGAATTATGAATGACAGAAGTTTGTGCGATTCATTGCTTTGCGCACGAGAATTTCGGGGTTTGCAGTCATGCGGTCTAAGTCGGATAGACACCTCGTGGAGTGGCTATGAAAAATAGACGCTCGCTGCGCTCGCGTCTATTTTTCATAGACCACTCCACTCATTGTCTATCCTGTACATAGTTATATAACGTCTAGGGTACATTGTAATGTAATAGGAAAATTATGATAATAATTTACAAACATATTAGGTGTTAAACATTTACATTTTAAAATATTTACTAATATCCTTTTCTGGATAACTTCAAAAATCTTGTAGGTATTTTAGCCACAGGTCATTTCATGTCTTCACCTGTATCTTTCAATTACATTGGACTCGATCTTGTCATGATTAAGCAAGACGTTATATAACTGTTATTGTAGTTTTACATATTCTTCATGTCAAACAGTCATCTCGAAACAGTAAAAAGTCTGCATGAACAGTCTAGGGTATTGCATAAAAGCAAGAGATATTGTTCTGTATACTTGGGAGAAGTGAACGGCCGGACGGCCGGAATGGGCCACGTAAGGCGTTTACCAAATGGTTTGTTATTCTCGTGGCAAAATTATTAAACTTTCAATATAAGAAACTTATGACACTTAGAAATTTACTAGAAATACTTATACTTATAAGAAAGAACTGTTTATAAAGCTGATACACATATAAAGTAATTTTGGAACTTAACTAGTGTTCGTATTATTACACCCTAAGACCTTGGTAAGACTTATCCACTACGTTACAACATTCTAGTTCATTTTAGTGTATTCTTAGTGGTTCGTCCGAGTGGCCGACGACGGAGGCTCTAAGGACAACACTAACTAAAGCGGAGTTTGTTGTTATTTTTATGCGGTAGCATTCCGCGATAATGTTACATAGTTTTGTATGCACTAAATTTAGACCACGATGTAGAAACAAATCAGCAATAAGTATGTCATTGACCTTTGTTTATTTGTTTATATTGTATATACACATTTTCTAAACTGTAACGCATAACTTTCACAGAGTGTGCTATAATTTTATAAGGTTTAACATTTCGAAAAACATCAAAAACGTTGCTAATAGAAATATCTTTTATGTGCACTTGAGTTCTAATCGCCTCAACGAAACAAGCACTGTATAGTACAAACAACAGCAAGAATACTAACAAAACACAAGATATAGTATGGATAAGAAAATGAATTAGGGCGAGTTTGACCATTTTTCTTAGAGATCCATTGTTCTCTTTATTAAATCTCCAAAAAGCTTTAGTCGTGTCTATACAAAATGGTACCTGACTAAAGCAAAAAATGTACAACTCATATCTAAGCACAATCTGGCAAATGTAGGCGTAAGCAATTGTGAAAATGAGAAGCTGGAGTACTGCCCAGAACGTGTGCTTATCGTACGAAGTTAACGTCGTAATTGGAATTATCACGTGTCGAAGGGCATATCCGCTAAACAAGTCACAACTTGTAAACTTTACGTAATCCTCGCCGTGTTCTTCCATTTCCAACCCGTTCTCCGTTTGGTCTGACATTTCCATGTCTTCATGAGAACAGCTCTCTACTTCCGGTTGATTTGTTAAACATTGGAGTGAACTCCCTTTGATGGTATTTTTAACTTCTGGTATATCCGTTAGAGCGGTCACTGTAAGGTTGATCGGGAAATCTGATGCATCGAAATGATGAGAATCATATTTAACTCTTCTTCTGCAAACAGGACATTTAAATTTGCCGATGACGTCATGATTGCGCGTGCAACTTGTTACGTATTCAACCAAACACTTTTCACAGAACGTATGTTGACATGGTAATACACGCGGTTTTCGGTATATTTCCATACAAATAGAGCAACTCAGTATGTGTTCGATGTCCTCCATCATTCGTCCGCGTTACATAAAGTGTCACATAGCATAAAATTATAACAAATTATATCAAACTATAATTATTTCTACGTTATTTTTCAAATAACATTCATGCAAAGAGCAAAATTTATCCAGCTCTACTTTCGTATGTTTAACTATTTACTAATATCAAATAACGTGTTATAATGAAGACTGTGTAATTTTGTCTAGTGAAGATGGCACGCAAGGTAAACATACACTGAGATAACGACAATCACGATGTGAACCAGTGCCCAAGGTTATAAAACTGAGCATGGAAACCAGTCTTAAATCTCAAGCATCTGATTGGCTGAAATGGCGACTGGTCCTTTTCCTCGACATTTAACCTTCAATCAACTTCCGTTTTTTTAAAACATTCAAAGACAAATTTTGTTTCAAATGTCTTTGAATGTTAGACAAAACAAGAGCCGCTTTATATTGGAGGTTAAATGTTAAATGTTTTGAAAATACTTTTTAAAAGGAGTACGGTGCTTATCTGATCAATAACGGTCCAGGATTTTACTGAAAAATAAGCCAAAAACCTACATGCGAGAGATATTATACGATATATATGCGTGCACGACATTCTAAAATTCACGAGTGTAGCCACCCTGACTCAAGTCAAGGCCATACTTATAAAATTGTGATGATACACATCGTACTTGATTGTTCGAGCTTCAATGAAAATGTGTATATCACATATATGGGGTGTGTTGTCGGTATATTCCTAATAGTAAATTACCAAAAGTTCTATTCGAGTATAAACTCAAATATCTGAGTTTTGACCTTTATCATATTCTAGAATACATCAGCGGGATCCGATTTTATTTTTAAAATATTTTCATGATTATAGGAAGCTTTCACTTTATTTATATTGTTTACCTAGTGAGTACTCTTAGTAAAGACACAAGACCTTATTTTATTTGTCCAATTGACTACTTTAATGAACATATTCACTTGTGAACAAAGCCCATCTGCCTTTGAAGACAAATTTTGCGTTTTCCCGCGAGTGCTCGTTGTGAACATGTTTGAGTGGATGTTGAGTTATAATTTGTTTTGTTTGTTTGTTTGGGGTTTAACGCCTGGTTTCAACACCTTTCTGGTTATATGCCGGCGGTCAGTCCACCTAACCGGTGTTCCTGGGTCTCTAACCAGTACTAACCAATTTCTCCGCAAGCGACTAACTTCCTCACTTGAATCAGAGGTGAGGGACAAATGACTCTCAGACGCAATGTCCGATTGTTTAATTGTCACGGAGAAATTTTTCCCGCCTCGGCTGGGGATCGAACTCACGACCCCTGGATTGACAGTCCGATGCTCTATCCACTGAGCTAGCCGGGCGGGCCCTGTTGAGTTATAAAAATAAAGGGAAACTTAAACATAGGATTATTCGTGTAATCAGACTAGGTATGTTATTTTTAACTGAAAGCGTGAAATTTAACATTCTGAAGATGAACAGCTCGTTTGATTAAAAGAAATAATATCGAGGGGTCAGTGCAAAACTATTGTAACTACATTGCAATAAAGAAGGAGTTACAATAGTTTTGCACTGAACCCTCGATATATATTTTTGATATTTGTTTGAAATTTAGGTTTAAAAATGTGTTATCTGTATATTCGGATCAAAATTTACTAAAACCTGATAATGCGGTGACTCAAAAATTTGTGATTGAACTTAGTCATTTGAGTTTGAATATCTCGGGTGGACTAAGCATTTTTTGAAGAATTTCTATGATTATATCTAGATTGTATTTCATTTAATTGAGTATACTAGTCTAATTTTCAGACTGTTATAACTAATGATGGTAAGTGGGTCACACGATACTCTGTTTTAATAACTAAGGATAATAATATGGCAGATATGAGGAAATAAATGTTTTCCGATGATTAATATTCCCCAAAACACTTGGCGATATCAGAATTGTAAAAAAGAAATTCCGACGATCAATACCTCTCAACAAATTTGGCAGTATTGGTATTGTAAAATTATTGAATATCTTACTGATAACAATATTAAAGTTATCTTGTTTTCACATGTCAAACTATCGGTAAGGTACTTAAGTTAAAACAACTGCACATCAGCATGAGTTAATTTTGCAAATGATATAATATGTAACGCATTCTTGTGAAGTGATGGATGTTTGTAGCACAAAACTCAATACCACTAATGCAGATTGATAGTTTAATTAAAATAGTTTTTTATACCAATCTTTGTAGTTTAAAATTATGTTATTTTGTATCCATAAACAGCGAAGGGACAAAATAGATATCGATGCGATCGAAGGTTAAGTAGCTTAACGAAGAAGGACAACTCAAACAAAACGAAATGGTTAGACACTTTAGAAAGAAAGGTAACTCCTACAGAATGTAGATTGAACTAAAACGCTGTGAGCTCCCTTTAATTTTTACAACAAAAATATGTCTTTTTTATAAGTAAAACTGGATTCTTTATCAGAATTCCTGAATCAACATTAAATTGAACAAACCAATTTAATACATAACGCATGTAGTCCATAAAGTATTTATTCTTAATACGAGGTAAAAATGTCATTTCATGACGCAATCTGTCACTTCTTTCCAGCTGAAAAGATAAGTGTATATTTATTCACCCAAATTTCTAATTGGTCATGAATTGCATTTGCTTACAATGTATGCAAGTTTCGATTCTTTCCTAGGTAAGAGAGGTTGTAAAAAGGACTGTTTTTGCTTGAAAACAACATTTAATGTCTTTTTATCTACGTAATAGATTGTTATATTTAATGAGTACAAAACCAGCTACATACACCACAGGGTCAAAATTAGAACAGTTTTTTTTATCGAAAAGGAGGTAATTATAAAATTGGGTACTTTGAAGACGATATATTTAAATACAAATGCTGCTGGGCTGAAGGTTATAAAGCTGAGATTGGAAACCAGTCTCAAATCTCAAGCATTTGGTCGCCATTTCAGCCAATCAGATGCTTGAGATTTGAGACTGGTTTCCATGCTCAGTTTTATAACCTTGGGCACTGATCTGCTAGGTTTCATGTTTTTCCTACTAACGCGAAGTCCTTTTAAAACAAAACATGCAATTCATAACATTATTCTGGTTGCTTGAATTTAAATTCATGAAATGCATTTAAGCAAAATTTAGGATAACTCTCGCCAAACTGTTCCATAGTCAACTATTACAAGATTAAAGCTTGAATTTCAGATTGTTGCTGGCAACTGACCACAAACAAACAGTTAATGTCTTTCGTATGCAAAAATAAGGACAAAATGAGATCAATTAAAACTTTGGATGAGTGTATAATAATTTGCGATTATTTACTTACCAAGCGAAATAACTAACTGACAAATGTTAGCTCAAGAAACTAAACTTCTCTCTATCGAAAATATACAGACTTGTTATCACAGACTTGTTATCTTAACTTAATTTAACAATATTCAAAACTTTATATTGATAACTTTTAGTGACACTACATAGTAAGATATGATGAAAATGTTCAGTTAAGTTATAGAAGATTAATTCATGCATTTTCAGACAGGTTCGAGAAAGTGGTCGATGGGTTGTAGCGTTTGTAAGTTTAATTGTGTGAGATTCTTAGACTGATTTTTTTTTTCTGTTCTTGATTACTAGTTTGGCATACAACGATCGAGGATTAATATACGCTCTTTTGCTCACTTAGCTCAGTTGGTTGCGTCGCGGGAATTGCAGGGCTAGGCGCTGTCGCCGTGACGGTGCGGGTTCGCTCCCAGCTAGAGGCACTATCATTATAAATTAAAACCAGCGAACGATTTTTAAGGAGTAACAAAATTAGAAATAGAATTCAACTTACTTGGACAGTTACATATAGGACACCAGTTGGCATCAAATGTCGCACATCCGTTTGTGGCTGGACAGTCAATTGGGAAATCAGGACACTTACCTGTAAAATAAGAAGCCTTAAAGATGTGTTGAAAATCTCTCACCAACCATAAGACAATACAGACACAATTGACGTTTATACGTTGAAAATCAAACTGAACCAATTAATGACTCGAGGTTATGAAACTCGGGAAAATAACAAGAATTAAAAAAAAACAATCCTTATTTCAGCTTAAAGTGTAAACTCAAACCGACTAGTTTTCGTGTATTTCAAACTAACTGATTTTCGTGTATCTCACACCGATAAGCTGCCATAATATTGGATTGAATTACAGACGTAACGTGACAAGTTGAGACAGATGACAAATGCGACCAGTGAAGAACCAGGTCGGCCTGCCCATCCGCGCACTCTGACCATGTTCTTCTACGTTAACAATTAAAACAAAAAGAAGAAACAAACAAGTCAATCTATGAGCTAATATTCACTAGTGATACCCCCGCTTTGAGAAGTATGACTTTCAAAATGTAATTTGCAATTTTCAATAAAGTTGCCATTTGGTTTATATAATACTGAAAACATGGGGACGGAAGAGGTGAGCTAAAGATTTACCGTCCCATGTGGTCGTCGGTCCTGGTACAGTAGTCGTCGTTTGTGTGTTGGCCGCTATTGATGTTGTTGAACCCTTCGGGGCGGTCGGCTGCAAATAAGACAATGCAGTTAAGTCGATATTTTAAAGTTGGATATAAAATGAACGATTTTGATTTGCCGTGTAACATGTTGGTTAAAATATGAAAGATTTCGATTTGCGGCGTATTATGTTGGTTAAAAGTGAAATATTTCGATTTTCTGTGTAATATGTTGGTTAAATTGTGAAAGAGTTCCATTTGGCGTGTTATATGTTTTTTTTTCTCGTTAAGAGCACACCCATTCTTTTATCTGGGGACCATACGCCGCTGAACATGGAATGGTATTTATCTGAAAATACCGCATTGAAGATACCATTTTCTCCGCCATATGCATACCATCGTTTGCGATAGATCAAAATTGTACTGTTGATTGGTGTAAATATTGGGTTACGCTCAACCCGGGGCTAGGCGGAGTGGGAAGTAATAAGCATTTCCATTACTGCCTATGAACAGGCTCAACGAAACGGAGCCTGCAATATTTTCATATTTGTCGTGTTCGAGGGTCTTCAAAGTTCCCTTCTCATCTATTTTTATAAAGTGTGTAGATATTTATAGCATTGTGGGTGATTTTTTAGGTGTTAGCATGCGTTAAAGCATTTAAAGTTTTGTTCGTGTTGAGATCTATCAAATGTGTACTTATGTACAATGTTAGGTTCCATCTTTTAAACACTTGAAGGTAAGCCTGCAACAAATTTGTTAACCTTATTTTGTTAAAAAAAATAATGTGAATCACGATTACTTAGACCATGAATTAGACTAAACTGAGCTTGCAAGCATTAGTACATTTAGATAAATACTTTTTACACTAAATGTAAAATCTAGGTGGCAATGAAAATTTTCACCAAAATTTATTTTTGAAATTTTAGCCAGTGTTTGCCATTTGCAACTTTAGTGATACCTTAAATATGATATGCGTAAATTTTGTTATATAATTATATATATGGCGTGATATGTTGTAGTCTTTTAAATAGATAACAAGGACACTACAAAAGTAACCGAATAATAAACAAAATCAAAACTTTGCAGACACGGTTTGATTGAGACTACATGAACTCTAATGACCCAGCCCCTGTTTGAGCACACTGCTTATAATTTCCGTAAAAGTACACAGTGCATAGTTTGAACATTCCAATCGGCGGTGTGAATATGGGAGTGCCCATTGACATAAATACGACATTTTCATATTAATATGATTCTATGGACGGAGTCCATAGTACCCAGATAAAATAAGGTCTTAATTAAAATGAGATATGGTAGATGGATGGTATTAATCACAACAGAAGTTGTAATGGGATCTGAGAATATTAATAGTGTGTGGGAAAATTTATCACCAATTGATGATGTCATTTATTTACCTTAGTTATGTGTGTAGGCGTGGTCGGCTTCGTCATGTGTGGGGGCATGGTCGGTTTCGTCATATGCGGGGGCCTGGTCGGATTTGTCATATGTGGGGGTGCTGTTGGTTGTGTCATTTGTTGACTTGAGCTAAAAGTAGACACAATCATTTCAATGAGTCTTAAAGCAAACTCCACGAGTAGAATTGTGACATATGCACATATAGAAACCATATAACATGTGTCTTCAGGTTTTGGTTTTTCATGATAATATTTCATAGTTTTATTATTAGGAAATATAGTTTGAAGGTTTGCTTATCGTCACCTAAGAATGAAAAGGTTCTATCTGACATTTTAGTCAAAATTGAGTTTTTCACATTTTTAGGACTGATTTATCCATTGGCAGCTTCTGTAGAAATATCTAAGCTAGATTAATTTTTATTACCGATATGTTGATAAAAAATCAAAGGTTGTATCTGCGTTTTCAAAAATAAGTTAATGCTAAAAGGGCGTATCTAGCAAATAGGTCCTTTGTATTACAAACTTAATTTAACGGTATTCAATAAAATGTGACATAAAAGGTTCTATTTGCCTAATAGAACCTTTTCTCCCTAAACAAACTGATAACATGAGACACATACACCTATGTTATCAATTAATGATGTTTGTATAATTACAGTAACACTTCTTAGACATAGTTTTGCTAACACTAAGTGGAATAGTTACATCGTTATCATTTGCCTAGAAACAGTAACAAGTATTAACGATACATTTTAATAACTATTCACTATTAATATTTACACAGAAAACCATTAGGATAATTTAAATGAATTAACCATATATTTATTATATCAATGAAGAAATCTATAATAAGCTGTAGTAACCGCTGGAATGCCAGTATTTAAGATTGTGTGTCGATTGCTGTTGCTGACGAAAATGTAGACTGCCTCTTAGGATTATAATTCAGTTCTCTTTCGAGAACTAAAATTTACTTTCAGTCATCTGCCTGGCTCAATAAAACTGGTTTGAAAAGCACATTTTAAGAGCAAAATTATGTAATTTATGTTGCTAAAACCTCACAGTACACAATTTAGACCTTTTTTACATAGATAAACATTGGGCAAACAGTGTGGATCTGGATCAACCGGCACATCTGTGCTTTATGATCGGGATCTACACTGTTCACCTTTTGATTTGTAAGGTTATTTCCAATCAAAAAGCAATCAGTCCAGTTCCTGATCAGCCTGCCTTGATGTGCCGGCTGATCTTGATCAACATTGGTTGCACAGGCGTAAAAAATGTGTACATATGGAGGAAAGAGGGACGATTTGATCATTTTCTCAAGTTCAAATCAAATGTTTATTTTGATGAGATTTTGTGCAAAGGAAACTGTTTCTGAGGTTTTCAAACTGATCAAGAAGCAAATATGCGAAGACACAATAAAGCCAGAAAACTCAGACGGCAAAGAAGAATTTAAAGAAAAGTGACGGTGCTGACAGTGGTTGTGTACATGTGAAACAAACATAGGAATATTTATGTAAGATTGAACAATTCACTGGCACATAACTCTGATTCATTTTATGAATTATCTTTATTTGATCTGTTGTTCTATCATTTAAATTTTAACGTGTTTGACTATCTTAATTAAATATTATTGTTCCTGATAAAAAGGCCTTATATCTCATATGAAACCTTTTACAAATATTTTATGGTTAAATATTGCACAACAGTTATCAGAGAAATGGTTTTGTTTGTTAAATGCGCCCGTATACCAGAACATAAAGCCGAAAAAACACAAAAAACATCGCAGCATAAGGACCTATTTGCCACATAGAACCCTTTCGTTGTATAATTTGATGGAACATGTGTTAGGGGTAAAAGGGCATATCTACATTATTGATCATATTGATTAAGCTATTGGTAGATTTAGAAATATTTAATCACAAATATAAATGTTTGATCATAATAAATACATGGACAAAAGTTTGCTTTTGTATACTTCATTCCTGATTTTTTTTAAAACAAGTTCAAACATTCAAAGTCGATTTTCTCAAAACTATGAAAAAGTCAGATAGAACCTTTTCATTCTTAGGTGACGTTATATTCAGTACAATATTTTTTAATTGCTTTAATGATAGTCCTTAAAGGTATAGAGTTATTACCTGCTTAACAGTGAATCAAAATGTAAATTAAATTTTAAAATGATGATAAACATAGCGTTTGTATAATTTGAGTATGTTGCGAAATTATTATAGAGTTACACAAATAAAATAACAAGATTAAAATATAATTTACAAAACGTTTACCTCGTGTTGTTTGCTGTCTGGTTACCATTTTGATGTGAAGAACCGCTTTGTTGTGAAGAAGATGACGAGGAACCAGACTGATGAGAGCTGTGACTTCCGGTTGTTGTCGAAGTCGAGTTTGTCTGATTTCCGGTATTTTGTTGTGAACCAGTCTGAAGGGAGGAGCTTGAATGCGATGAATGGGAGGAGCTAGACGCTTTAGTTGTTGTAGCAGCTGAAATTCAATAATGTAATTAAATAATGAAAATCTGTTAAAATTGATTCCAGTGTACTACACGCTTTTTTCCTTATTCAACGGGAGTTTCTACGTATTTGCAGAACAATTGCATAATTATTTTTCGATCAACGTAAAGAATTGTTAAAAGTGTTATTGAAATTCTAAAAGGTTCGAATGCATATTGCGTTCGTTTTAAAACGTGATTTTTCTTTCGAAATCATAGAAAGATCGTTCTGAGGATTATTAGACTAATTGTATATGGGGCACGCCACGGGAAAAAGTACCTTCGGCCATTTTTAGTAATATTTTAGTTGTTACTATATTTAGAAAGAACTTACAATAATATATATTATCTTCTCATAACTTAACAGTGATTTTGTTACACATTTTGTTTAAAAAAATGGTATTTTTACCACGAAATGCATATTAATAAATGTCGTCTGCTCAACTTTATGACGTCATTTCAAGGATTGACGTCAACCGTCCGAAGGTACCTTTTCCCGTGACGCGCCCCAATTATAATTACTTTTGTGTCCCGCTTAAATCATAAGCTAGTTTTAGTGTTTATGCCATATTTTCCATTTAAGCAATTGTGGTAAAACTGAAATATTTTATAACTCTGATCTGTTACAGCTACATCATTCTTCAACCGCTTTAGAATCAAGTTTATGTTAAACAATGAGGGATATAAAAGTATAATTTCATATCCGAGAGGTAAATTTTGTAACAAACACAGTTATTTAGTGATTATTTAGCTAAGTTTTAAAAATAAGAATTTTCAGTCTCTTTGCCAAGCTCCGTTCCTTTAGAGCTATTTTTAACTCATTATATTTTAATGATAAGTCTGAAAACATGTCTACACTTTATTTCACAATGATTTAAACAATTAATTAAGATATTGTTTATTGTTAAAATTTCCCTTAAAATAAAATAAACATATATCTCATTTATTGAAATCTGAAGACAATATTGGATTAAGCATTAATTAGTGATAGACGATTATCTGAAAAATGTTAATAGTTATTTCATTATTACTAGTTGTTGAGGTTGTTGTCGGATGAGTAGTCGTCGGCGCATGCGTACTGGCTTTGGTTGAGGTTGTTGTCGGATGAGTAGTTGTTGGCGCATGCGTGCTGGCTTTGGTTGTTTGCGCATTCGTCGTAGCAGCTGCAGTACTGCTAGTGGCATGATGGCTAGATTGAGTACTTGACTGCTGACTTGAACTCGAACCCGACTGTTGCGAGCTTGAATGGCTACCAGAGTTGTGACTGGATGATCCGGTGGTTGTAGCGGCTGTGATGGTGTGATGGTTGTGGTGCTTGGTCGTGCTGGCTGCAGTGCTAGCAGCGGTCGTACTAGCTGCAGTGCTCGCAGCGGTGCTACTTAGTTGCGAACCTTGAACATGAATGCAGACAGAGTTTCATGATACACACTATGCGTTTTTTAAGTTTGTTTATTTCCCACTGGTTTTTAGCCGAAAAAGTTGTAATTATTATAAGGACACTCTAAACTCATTTATGTTTTGACCTCGCCTTAAATTGATATTTAAACATTGCTAATAGTGGTAATGGATAAAACCAAATAAATGGATACCATTCCACGTTTACTAATGTTATGAATATTTAGCTTTTCCTTTTGCTTTTAAGTTCAAGTTGAAATGTTCGTAAAATAGTATGGAGCAATATATAGACTCATCAATGTTTTGACTTTGCCCCTAGTATATATTTAATGAAATTGGAGCAACATACTTAAAATTATTACTAAAACCAAATAAATGGATACCAACCGATCATTATTACCGTTATGATTAGTTTAAACTGTTTTGTTTTGTTTTTCTCTCATGGTTTTTTAATATGTATGGACTTCTCTACAACTATTTTACAACCATTTATATTTTACCAAATGATCAAGCTGATATTGAAATTGCTGATTGTAGTCACAAACTAAAATACATAAACTTTGTCTCTATATATAAGCCTTTTTACGCTTGTGCCACCAGTGTAGATCCAGATCAGCCGGCACATCCATGCCGTCTGATCACGATCTGCACTGGTCGCATTTTGGTCAGAAATAACCAAATGAATCATAAAGCGCACAGTGCAGATACTGATCCGACGACACGGATGTGCCGGCTGATCTGGATCTACACTGTTTGACCATGCAATAAAGTTGATAAAGGTATGTTTATGGAAGAAAGGATTAAATCTTATAAATGACTACCATTGGATGATGTTTGTCCACCCTGTGATGACGACGAGGACGAATGTGACGTAGTGCTGCTCGAGTTTGTACCTGAGCCGCCAGATCCGGAGTGACCTGCTGAGTTTGTTCCGTTTTGTCCGCTTCCAGATGTACCTGAAGGGCAAGATTTTCAGATGAACCCATATTTAATGTCACTGTTAAAGGAACAAATCATATACTAAAAGTTCCGGAGTACTACTAACTGTATAAATAATTAAAACGGTACTTTATAAGTCACCGACCAGGACACTTATGAAAACAATGCAGGTCTCCAGGGATTATGGGTAACGGCATATAACTACCGACGCCGCATAGTACAACTTATAATTACATCAATTAACAGTAAAATTTCGATCCATCCTAAACGACGCTGCGCATATGATGGTGAACATGGAACCTTCAATACGGTATTTTCATATTTAAAAGCTTGCTCCGTGTTTTCAAAATAAGAGGGTCTAAAACAATTCACTGATTGCAAGTCAAACGCCATTTCTAAACTGAAAGAAAATATTCATTAATCAAAGGAATGTTAGTTATTAAGTGATAAGTGTCCACAGTCAAAGAGACTTGCATACAGAATGTTAATCATAGTGTGAATTGTTCATTCATTCTTCATGATATGCATTTCATCGTATGGGATGGATCAAAAGTGTACTGTAAATACTGAGTCACTCTAGGCAGCCTGGACAGTAATTTGCATAATATTTACTGTCCATGAGCAGGCTCAATCAAACCGTGCCTGCAATATTTTCATATTTGTCGTGTTTGGTGGCTGTCAAAGTTCCATTTCCATCTATTCAAAATCACACAAATTATGCATTAAACTTATCAAACACAAAGAAACTGTGATTGCAATCAGTGCTAGGCAGCCATGAACATAATTGTTTACACTTCATTCGCTTCATTTTAAAATACGAAGTTCGTAGCTCACTCAGTGAATTATATTGCTACGTGAAATCGAAAAACGAAAACAAAAAAAAAACACCAAAATAAACAAAGAACATCTATATCTCCCTCTCCATCTTTGCTCGGAGAAGGCTTTGCCTTCTGTAAGTTGTGACACTTCCTGATATTGATACTAAATGGGGCGCGTCACGGGAAAAGGTACCTTCGGTCATATTTTGTGACATTTTAGTTGTTACTATATTTAGAAAGAACTTACAACTATCTTTCAATTGCGCATAACTAACAAGTGCTTTTCTTACACATCTTGACAATAAAATGACATTTATAACGCTAAATGCATAATAATCAATGTCGTCTGCTCAACTTTGTGACGTAATTTAAATGATTGACGTCAATTGTCCGAAGGTACCTTTTCCCGCGACGCGCCCCAAATGTTTTCTTTGTATGGTGATAACTCGTATTCTTTAAACCACAAATGGCAAATCGTTTGCCATTGACCGTTCTAAGGCGGCAAACCCAGCCCACTAACTCTTTTCAAGAATTGTTTGTCTTTTCTTATTTGAAATTGACCATTTATAACCCATGCCATCATTTCCTCTTTGCTTTGTTGGCTGTTTGAGGATGCTTTGTTTTCTGTGTAGCTATTGCTAATATGTATGTTTCATTGTTTTTACAATGTATTTATAGGTTATTAGACGTATTACTGTACAATACGGAAATATATTTGGACGAGTACACAGCTTGAAAAGTCATATTGGACTAGCCGTTAGGCGAGTCCAATATGACTTTTCAAGCTGTGTACGAGTCCAAATATATCCCGTATTGTACTGTAAAACGTCTAATAACCTTTTTGTTCTACATCTTATAAATGAAGCATGACTTTTCAAGCGTTTAAAGACTATTCCGTATATATTCCATATTGTACGGTCCAATATTTTATTAAGTTTTTTCATTTGGATCATTTTTACGGTCAACGGCTTTTATCGTTGTAAAACAATGGTAAAGTGCATTTGCACTTAATCATCCAATATGAAAAAATACGGACTTTTTTGGATCCAATGCGGGAAAATATTGGACGGTCACGTGGTACAATTAAAGGACGCTAATTGGATGAATTTATTAGCTGTAGAATAATAAGTAATATTCTTACTTGATGAGCTGTTGGTATGGGAACTAGTAGATGTCGAGTTACTTCCGCTTGATCCATTTGACCCGGAAGTTTGACCTTTAAACATGTAAATAAACATTAGATTTCTCCGTATGTTAGATTTTAGTTTCATAAGCAGTGCAAAAGCGATATACTTAATTATTAAAGTAAAAATGTACAACCGTTTCCTTTAATACGAAGTTCGATTTTTGTAACTTGCGTCAATGATAAAATATAAGAATATATACTTAAGGACTTTGAAATCGCACCCTTGGGATAAGTGTATATAAACATAGAAGACGCCTTTTATATCAAACATATTATATAGCTGTGTAAAGTACAACTCATTGCCGTCATTTTGATACCAAAATATTTAAAATTGGTTCATTGGTAATAAAAATATCGCGTGTTCAAGACAGTAACCCTGAAATCAAAAGTAACACTTTAGCCAATAGTGCTTAGATTACCACTGTATGCATGATGAACTTCTCTATCGGTACTTTAGAAAGGAAATCTTTTAATTTTCTGCACCAATAACACGATAATTTCGTGTCAATACCTTTTCTGAATGTTTTAAATGCTTGAATGATCAAAAACTAAAGGAATAAATGAATATTCATTATGAAATTGGTCACTCAAAAATCCACTCAGAATTTACACGAGGATTGCATGGAAATCCGTCTTTTTTCTTAATTTTCAAACAAAAAGCAAATTTAAACAGAAATCATGATAACTTAGTGGCATTTAAACAAAGTACATGCTTATGAGATAATGGTCCTGCAGATAAATCGGCGTTGGATGGCGTTGATAAAATATCATGCATATTTGGTTGATTTATGTGTGTTTAACTTTTGTTTTATGTAATAAAGCCACTACAATACAAGCGTTCGTTTTCAATGATATGCCTTTAATTGTAATGCAAGCTCTATAGGCGTGAAGTGTTACTTTTGATTTTAGGGTTACTGTCTTTAACTCGCAATATCTTTTGTATAAATAGACCAATCTTAAATATTTTACTATCAAACTGACGGCAATGAATTGTACTTTACAAAGGTATGTGAAACATTTCATTTCAAAGGCCTTTTCCAAGTTAAAATACACTTATCCCAAGGGTGCGTTTTCAAAGTCCTTAAGTATAGTAATCCAATACAAACGTTTCCATCGTTTAAATCACCATTACTTGAACTGTTCGAGCTTCCATTCTGTCCGGCATGATGTCCACCACCTACACCGGATCCGCCGGTTGTGGAGTTCTGCCACGATGAACTGTTCTGACCGCCGGACTGACCACCTGACTGAGTAAACCAGGAACTGCTGGAGTTGTTACCACCGTAAGAGGAAGAAGAACTGTTGTGACCCCCGTGCCAACCACCTGCTGTTGTGTTACCGTCAATTACTAAAAATAAAAATAGATGAAACGGGAATTTACATGTAGTTACTTGCCGCACAAAGCACGCACTGAAGAAAAAATTATCTTGATATGATCATTTTACTTTCAAGCTGGGATTTTTATGTAATAATTGTTTTCTCAAAAATTGATTGTTCAGCGTTCAGGCTAATAAATAAATAATTATCTTTTATTTATTATTTATTTATTCTCGATTGTGTGGTTGTCTTCTGTTTTTCAATCATTACAAAACGTAACGAAGTTATTTTTAAGCATTTTAAATATACAGAATAGTATGATTATAACAAGGTTAGCTAATGTGACTCTGTCCCATGTTCTTGTTGAGGAATAGAAGAAAACTAAGGCATGTATTGTAATATCTAATGTGATTCCAGAGCATTTGATATTTTCAATGTTATCATCTACAGTTATTGTATTTAAATTACTAATTGCATAAGCCGGTTAACTTCATAGTTTCAGATATTCATTTGATAAATTTAATTTTTGGCCTTCTACTTAAGGTTATACAAGTACGACATTTGGTTTTATTATGGCATTGCGGCAAATGTGTTGGATTTAAAACCAGGCTTTATATGGCTTTTCATTAAAACAAGGTCAAGTATTCCATGTACACTATATGGTTTCTGCATTGGACTTGATCAGGGAATATTTTTTGAATTAAAATATTGAGAGTTTCTGTTATTCAAAGAGTTTCTGTTATTTCTAATGTTCAATGATTTTGATTGCACGGACCTTTGGTTTCTTGGCTAACCGTTTTTCCATGTACAGTAACAGTGGTTTCTATTGTTCGGTTGACCTCCACACCATCAGCTTTGGTGATATTAGTAGTTACGGTGGTTTCTTTATCACCCTCTGTTGTCACGGTTGTGGAAGATTCGTATTCATAGAGTGGTCCTTTTGACCAGCTGCAAGAAGAAAGGTAATATTCGTATTCATATAGTGGTCCTTTTGACCAGCTGGAAGAAGAAAGGTAATATTCGTATTCATAGAGTGGTCCTTTTGACCAGCTGCAAGAAGAAAGGTAATATTTGATTTATAGTTTGCTATGTGGAAAAGTAATTTTATTATATATTGATTGATTGCTAGTTGAAATTGTAAAGTTCTTATAAGTTTCTGATTTTCTAACTGGAAGTGAAAAGTTATTATTTGTTTATGGTATGCTAGTTGAAATGGTAAATGTCTTATCAGTGTATGGTTTTCTAGCTGGATGTGTATAGATAATATTTGTTTATGGTTTGCTAGCTGGACGTGTATAGATAATATTTGTTTATGGTTTGCTAGCTGGACGTGTATAGATAATATTTGTTTATGGTTTGCTAGCTGGACGTGTATAGATAATATTTGTTTATGGTTTGCTAGCTGGACGTGTATAGATAATATTTGTTTATGGTTTGCTAGCTGGACGTGTATAGATAATATTTGTTTATGGTTTGCTAGCTGGACGTGTATAGATAATATTTGTTTATGGTTTGCTAGCTGGACGTGTATAGATAATATTTGTTTATGGTTTGCTAGCTGGATGTGTATAGATAATATTTTGTTTATGGTTTGCTAGCTGGAAGAGTAGTTATTATCGGTTTATGGTTTGCCAGCTGGAAGAACAATGCAATAACTGTTAATGGTTTGCTAGCGCTGGAAGAGTAAATTCTTTAACTCTTTATGCTTTGCCGGCAGGTTTGATTCAAATTATGCACCAAGGCGCTTAAAATTTAGCGGTACTGGTTTGATAGACAATATTTTCAACTGTATACATCACTTCATCGGTGTCAAATTATGGCTATAGCTCTTTGTTTTGTGAATGCGGCGATGACACAATATATTAGCCTGCTAAAGCTCATGAAGCTTGTGCCCAAGGTTATAAAGCTGAGCATGGAAACCAGTCTCAAATCTCAAGCATCTGATTGGCTGAAATGGCGACTGGTCGCCATTTCAGCCAATCAGATGCTTGAGATTTGAGACTGGTTTCCAATCTTTGTTTTATAACCTTCAGCCCTGATGTTGTGGTCATAAAGGCTTTAGCTTATACATTTACTTTTTTAATTTTCCCTGTAAGCTGCACATGGGTATATTTACTATTTAACCCCTTTCAACAAGTTAAGTAAGTAACGGTTACCTCCAAGTGCAAATAAGGTATTATTGTCGGTCTTTCTTTATTGCTATTATAACACTACATAATATCTGCTAGATAATTTTGCTTTGACATTTACATATCATTTTTATCAGAGAAGTTTTTGGCATGTACTAAACACTAAAATATACTTAATTGTTATTTATTGTGCATTACCTACAAGACACGTACATGTTCTAAAATGTGCATTACCTAGAGGAAGAATTGTTGGAACCCGACTGGCTCGCATTTTGGGATTGACCCTGTGAACCTGTGCAAAACAGTGGAATATTTGTTAATCAATCATATGCCTGCACACAGATAAATGACTTGAATAAAAGTGTTTTATACTCACTTACAATAGAAAACTAAAGCAATGTTAAAGCTATCATTACGATACAAATACTGGTTCGCATTTTGTGATTTTTCCTTGTGAACATTTGCATAAAAATGAAACATTTGTTAGTCAATCCCTGGCCTGCAAAAAGATATGATATAAATAATAATTTATTTGGTTCTCACTAGCAATACTGAGTTAAGAAATGTTATATGTAACATTTTAATGAAAATATTGTAAAGAATTTTATAAAAAAATATTCTTAAGCCACAAACAACAAAGAATTTCTGTTACAGAGATTAATAGTGATTTTCTCTTTTCGAGAAATCAATGATAATCCATATTGTCAACATTTATTTACTTAACTTTTAAAAATCATAAATGGAAATAAAAAAAATACATATACATGTATATCTGTAAAATCAAATTCCATATGACGTTTTTAAAATGTATTTTACTTAAAGTGGTAGAGTTAAAGATGATTAACATATCTCTTCTATGAATTGTGGGTGTAAATTGGCGGTATCTTTTAAATTGTGTTTAGTTATCTTAACAACTAATATTTGTTGTCGCTGCTAACAACTTAAACTCGCTTATCGCACATCTGTCATTGATAAAAGTTTCAATAAGTTCATTTGATAAAAATGTTGTTGATTACCTGTAGGGAGCACATGGGGGATAGATGACAGATAAAGAAAACTTTGGTGTGATACAAGTAAATTTCTGTTTAGATTTTGTTTTAAAATTCAATTGATACGCTGTCCTAAATTGATTGACCTGTATAAGTAGTACTTTAAAAGCCGCCGAGCATTATAAATAATGAACAAATTGCAGGCTCATTTGATTGAGCATGGAAATGCACATATTACTGTACACGCTGCCTAGCCCTGAGCGAAGTTAATATGAAAACAAACATATATGATCATGCAGTGTACTCAACGGCTTTCAAACAGTGAAATATTTTAACAACACTGTTTGAATATACCGGGAGACCTTTCACAGTCCCCATTAGAGCATACTCTACTGTGATATTTGAATAGATTAAAAAGCAACATTAAAAACCACAGAACACAACAGATAATCAAACTATTGCTGGTTCGGTTTGATTTTCGTGAAGGATTCACTTAGAAAAGTGTGGTGTACAATATACCTGTCCACACATTTAAAGCAGTACATAGACATACATTTCTTTCAATTGTAAATACTTATATGTGACAAGCACAAAACACAAACTTTAAAGGAATGAGATTAAATTAAAAATAGGTTTTTGTTAAGTTTTTACTTAGTGTATTGGAAAAAAAACGTAAACATCCCACCGAAAACTTGATTAATTAAAGTTTTAACACTACTTAAGGCTTAGCTGTCATCCAGAGAAGATATCATTTGAATTTGAAATAAACTCAATATATTCAAAACGCAAATAGTTATCTAAAATTTCTTAAATATTGTTTTATCTATTATCAATCTAACATGTCTAACACTGAAGCAGTCCCGGATTGTTTTTAGATTGTTGGCAAAACAAATAGCAGTCTCTTAAAATCATACAAACAGTAAGATTTCTATAATATCAATATGAACATGGAAAATTAACAAACCGGTATGAGACGCTGTCGATGCCTGTGTGGCAGCAACAGTCGTTGTCGCCTTAGTTGTTGTCGTTGTTGGCTGAGTTGTTGTGGTAGTTGGCCGGGTCGTAGTAGTTGTTGTTGTAGTTGCTGTTGTCGTCGGTTCCGTTGTTGTTGTTATTGTGGGCGCTGCACTTGTTGTTGTAGTGGCTGTTGTAGAGGCACCACAGTTACATGGTTCATGTACAATTTTCACCACCGGTTCTGGGGTTGTCCGGGAGCAAGATTCCACTGGGTTGGCCACTTCGAATTCAACAATAAATACAATTTAAGATAGAAATATCATTTTCGTTCTATGTGCTTGGCATATTTTGATTTTGAACGTGAATTTTCAAATTAAGAAATGGTATGTTTGAAATATTGGGCGCTTAGTCGAATGTGCTTTTAAGTACTATAATTGATTGTATTTATCTGATATGTGACAAACTATTACGTGATAAGAATATTACTTATCACGTGAAAGTTTGGTTTATAATTAGACTAGAAAAGAATCGATTACTTGTCATATCCCTGTTATAGTTTACTGTGGTAGTTCGATTTCGCGCGGCGTATTTTTCCGTAAAAGATTCAAATGAAATATTCGCGTAGACATAGATTCGCGAAATGAAATTTGCGTTTAAGACACATTTTAACGTGTTTATCTCGCTGGGGTCTTAATTTGCGCATTTTTTCATAGAGGAAATTCTCGAAATATGAACCTCTGCGATCGTTAATGATACGCAACGATATTACATCGATTCTAATTACTATATGATACTTTATTACAACAATAAAACCCATGCAACTTGTGCTTGTTTGTTACTGATCGTACCAAGTTGGCAACTATTCCCGTCAATTTTCTTTTATTGTTTGTGAGTTAATTATTAAATTGAAGATAACCCGTTGTTTTGTCCTATCTGGTTTTTGGCAACGTGGAGAGTCTGTGTTTTTTGGACTGGTTGTGACCATTCCTTATGTGCATATTTCATTTTCTATTAGAAAATTATAGAAACAGTAAATTTTAAAATATGTTACCTTTGGTCATACACATTTTACAGGTATAACATCCTTGTTCGTCAACAACACTACAATGGCTCATTGGTGAATAATTTATCCAATCAGGTGCCACACATACTGAAGGAAATCAGAAGCCATTTCGGATACTATATACAATAAGCTTTAAAACCTTGAAGCAGTTGTTTCATTTAGTAATACTTTCTTGACTTGAAAACAACAACAACAACAACAACAACAACAACAACAACAAAAGCTTTATCTTTTTCGTCCAACAGGACTATCAAAAATGTGCTGATATGTATACATGTTTTTATGGATGGTGTTCTATCGAAATATTGTAGTTGCTTTCGTTATTTGTTCATTATTTGTTTTATGCATTCGATTATGTTTGCTGTCTGCAATTTTGTTTTGAGTCTTTGATTATGTTTGCTGTCAGCTGTCAAACTGATTCTTAAAATTTTGTATAATGTTCGTAATCGATGAACTCTAATTACACATTACACTTATTTTCGAGTGTAAGAAATAGTAATACATGCAATAATCATTTAATTTTGATGCAATGCTTATGCCAAAGACCAATAAAAAAGTGGTTCCTAAAACATAATCAATATAACTACATGTACTTTGAACTAGGTACCAGTAATTATTTGAACGTTTTGCAATTGATTGTTCCTATGCAATTACCTCAAATGTTCTCGTTTTCGCTAATTGATTGTTGTGTCTTATTTGAAATTTATCCTCTTGTAAGCAGATGCTCTCCTTTCACTCTCTGTTCTTTTTGGCAGCATGTAGAGGCTGTGTTTTCTGGGTGTGGCATTTCCTTATATGCATATTCCATATTTCTTACAAGGAGAAAGAAATTAACTATATTTCTAGTAAGTCAAAATTGTATTAGTAGAAATAAAAAATGATGAATCTACATAAAAATTGTACTCACATACTGTACATAAAAATTGTACTCACATACTGTTTCGAACACTATACCAAACATAATAAAACACCATAATATCTTCATTTTTACAGGTTTTATGCCCCTTTAAAATTCAACCCAGTTTGATATTCAATGTTCCCAGTAAGACATAGGTTTTAACATGCCGCCAACCGCTTATAAACATACTTCATATCCATTCCACTTTCTGATGACCCCACAGGATGATAGGGTATCTGTATTTAACGTGATTAGAACGCCCTTTGAGTAAAGGGCATCTGCTGCTTTAGAACCTAGTCACCTTAAGCATGACTTGTGTAGAGGTCATTCAAAATAAATCTCATTGGTATTTCTTGTCTTAAAATTGACATGATAACGTTTAATTTTTATAGATGTATGAACATTCTAATACTGATTCCAGAAGTTTTCTTTTAATGTTTTTTTTCAAGTCCCTTCACGGTTGATCTTGTTTCATAATATAATTAACGCTACACAGGTAATCATATAAAACCAATGCAAGATTCTATTAACAATGAAAGCAAACATTTCAAATAATTATTAGTTAATTAATTATTTTCCTTCCTTCATTTCTTAAAACTAATGTTTAAAGTTTTCTTCAAACTTAATTTATTCATTGTTTCTCTCATACAAATCCCTTGTATAATACACAGAGAAAGGGGGAGACCTGTTGCAAGATGTAAGAGGTGGTCTATTATTGGGAGTTTTGCCCAAAAAGTGAAAAGTGCATGTCAGGAAGAACCCCACTAAGGGAAACTCAGCTTTTCCAGACATCCAAAAAGAGGAGAAACAAGCATGGGGTTATTAAATGATCAATTTCACAAAAGACACCATAAATAATTAACGAATAAGAGAATATGAGACCTTGCCTCCTTTAAAGGTTCGGTAGCAAAACAGTCTTTTAGAAGTCATGTAAATTAGCTTTAGTTATGATAATTTTGACTTGTTTAACACAATTTTGTTCGACAAACCATCAAAATATCAACAAAGAAGCTCCTAAGGGTCGTTTTTGAAACTTAATTTGGTGTTTTAAACTGAACTTTTATTAAATTTAAAGTAGGTAATTCTTATAAATGAATCGTTATTTGCTGAATAAAAACTGAAAACTGAAACTGTTATTTTTACGTTTATTTTATGCATTTTTACTGTAGAATAATATGACGTTAGAAGAATTTAAAGTATTCATATAACCGTCAATAATGCTTTTCTTCATTTTAGACCGTGTTAGTTTAATGCAAGATAAGTATTGTGTTCCATTTTCAAAGTTCAAAAGAGTAATAGAACACCTGAATGTTATCACATTACAAATAGATAACATGCATTGCTAATGACAACCTTATGATAGCTAATATCTTTAAGAGTTCATTGCTTAATAACTGTAAAATCATTAATATTCGTTGGGAACAAATGTTTGGGAATATCGTGAAGAGATTAATACACGATTTTAAAACCACCTCGAAAAAAGAATTAAATATAAACATTGTCAAGTAACAGGCTGTTTTTTTTATCAATTACAGTGTCACAGGAACACGCTGGAAACAATCAATCGCTGAATGTACAATCCTTTTCATCATACGATCAAAATATTACATTCTATACCGAGCAGTATGAATACAAAGTGGTAACAAAAAAAACAACAACACATTACATTTTACTTTCTTGTTTGGTCGCCATCTTAATAACGGCCACAAGGCCGTTAACATTAATTTTGGTGCAGGGCAGCTGTTATACGACAGTGATAAATTTAGCAAACGTAGTTAAAAAAACTGAGTTCAACGAATTTGAGAACTCACGAAAATAATTACCAACTTTATTTATGCCCACAAATAAACTTTCATCCACATTATTTGAGCAACTTAAAATTGATAATTTTCATTTTTAAAAGCTATAAAGTTGAGAAGAAAGATTTGATTACACAACAACTTAAAATTTTTATCGTCAGTTTGTGATATCTTTAAAAACCTGATTCACACTTTATCTTTTGTTCCTCGTCTGATTGAGTCGTTCGACAAATGCATGTCACTTTTGTGTGGCCTGTGCTATAGGTTCTTTAGTCCGGCGTCATCGTCGTCCGATAGTCCCTCAACTTTAACATGAAACTTAATTAAAATGTTGCCTTTTACTTTAAAAGTACTGATCCTATTTATTTAATTCTTGAAAAATGATAACCCCTATTTTACCACTTTTGGAAAAATGCCCCTTTCAAATGCATATAACTGCCCACGCCGCCTAGCCACAGGTTGAGCTCAGCTAAATATTTACACTAATTAAAAAACAATTCAATTTCGATCCATCCCAAACGATGTTGGGCATTTGGCGGCGAACATGTAACCTTCAATGCGGTATTTTAAGATAAATACCATTCCATGTACAGAAGAGTATGCTCTTTAGATTAAAATGTGTTTGACATTAACGAGAATCAATGGGCAACTTTTGAAATATTTAAATTTGTTTAAAGAGAATTTAAATTCAAAGAATAAACATTCCAACTTTTAAAGTTATTAGTTATAAAAGAACTCATGCAGTGACGATTCTTATGAATAGATATGTAATCGATATGCATATGTCTGTTCAGGTCGTCTAGCCCCGAATTGAGCGCTACCGTGCTCAACGGCCTTCAAAAATGGGGCGCATCACGGGAAAAGGTACTTTCGGACATTTGACGGCAATCCGTGAAATGACTTCATAAAGTTGAACAGATAGCATTAATTATTATGCATTTCGCGGTAAACATGGTAAAAATATCAATTTATTGTCAAAATGTGTAACAAAATCACTTTTTAGTGAGGAGAAAATAACAGATATTATTGTAATTTTGTTCTTAATACAGTAACAACTAAAATGTTGCAAAGTATGTCTGAAGGTACCTTTTCCCGTGGCGGGCCCCAAATGATAAATGATAATTAATGTACTGGAAAGACATTTTTATCCACCACAAGGCGAAAACAACGGTAATAGAAAATAATCTTGAAAGACACAGAGCGCGACATATATCAGAATATTGCAAGCTTGGATCGGTTCAAACTGTTCATGAGCTGAAAATTCTTATTACTATCTTAGCCTAAAAGTTCCAAGTTCAGCGCTACTTAATATTTACACAAATATACACAAATATTTACTGTGATCAAAGGCCTTCAAAGATGATTGAATGCATGGGTGTATTTGTAACAGTCGCCACACGGAACAAATTGAAGTTCAAATTGCAGTTAGTGGCTATTTGCAGATTTATATTTGATATAAATCAGTTCATTTAATGCAACCCCTTTATATCTGAACTTTGTAATGGACGTTAGAGATAAATAAATATTGAACAGAGCTCAACGGGGGCTAGACGGCGTGGGCATTTATATGTATTTCCATTACTGCACATTAAACCCCTCATTATTTTCTTATTTGTAGTATTCGGAGGATTTCGAATTACTCTTTTTATTTCAATATCACAATATCTTTGCTCGTGCGTTGTGGCGGCTGTAAACATCTCCCCGTACATTCAAACAGTGCTGTTATCAGTAACGTCCTTTGAAGATCGTTCAGCACGATACTTATGAACTTTGTAAAAAGTACTCCGAAAGAATTGTTTTAATATTTCGACCAATTAACAGATGAATGGTTTCAATATCCTAGCCGATATAGTTCTGATTATTGTTTAATCACCCCAATGATATATTTCCTTCTTTTGGCGTTGTCTGTGATATCTAGGATTGATATTTTCAAATACCCTGTCAAAATTCGATACTGTTTAGTTTCGCCAATTGTTTTCCCGTTTAGGACAAATCCACTTATCTAGAACCATACGCTGCTGAACATTGAATATGGAAATGCCGCATTGAAGGTTCCATGTTCATCGCCACATGCATAGCATTTTGGAATGGTATTGGGATGAATCGAATAATCGAATCCTAATATGCATTATTCACATTTTAATTATATATTTTTCATACTTATATATGATTGTGTAACATATTTTGACTTTATATATTCTTCAAATTGGTTTAAAAATTAAGACGCCCAATATGCAATTTTTCATGTTATTCGTGTATTTCACTCGGAAGTCAAATCAAGGCTTATTAAATTACGAAACTTTACAACCGATGAAGTTTTCCCTACGTGATGAACTTTATATGAAATGTATGCGGCTTACATTCATTATTGGGTCGTTGCAGTGATGTCTTTGTAATCTCTGTTCTGAGGTCAAGGTGATTATTTATATTTTAATCAAAAGTCAAATAACGACATAACAAATAACGAAAGTTTACAACTGATGGAGTTTGCACGACCTGCTGACCTTTTTATGAAATTTATACGGCTTACTAGGACATGCATCTTTATAATTGGTTAATTGCGACCATTCGCCATTTCAGCCAATCAGATGCTTGAGATTTGAGACTGGTTTCCATGCTCAGCTTTATAACATTTGGCATAGAACTGATTAGCTTATAAGCCCATGCTCGTTTATACTCTCTACAGTTTGGCTGAGGGCGGGGAGGGGGGCTGTGTTTTTAGGTTTTGGCATTATGAATATGCTATTTTCACCCGCATTAGACACGTTTTATTTTTCTCAAATGAATATCGCTACGGGCATGCCTCGTAACAACCAACACGAAGTTTTGGTTTAAACATTAAGTAACTTTTCCTAAAATGTTGTCAAATTGCAATACCTTTTAAAATACTGCTACGTCCTTGCTTTACAGCAAGTTCATCACGATGCACTGATAATTACTGCTTGACGTCTATCCTATCGTGCAATCAGTAGACAGATTTAAAAGGTTAAACTTTGTGGTCCGATTCCAAAATCTAAGGTTAAAATTGTGTTAATATCATGCAAGAAATCTCTGAAAGCAGTCGGCCTAGACTATTGCCAATGCATTCTGTAATAACAGGCATTTACACATTTAAGATATATACCAAATGTTTAATATGTTAAAAACATTCAAAGGTAATATTTGCACAAGGACTTGCAGATTGAAGATGTTGCATCTTAGTTACGCGGTCGTCCGATTATAGTCGATAATGGTTTCATTAAAAAAATCCTTTACCGATGTCATGCTATGACGATAAGGTATATCAGTATCCGATCTATCTTTTTTGGGGTTGTCCCGGCTTGCTCAGTTGGTTGCGTTATTGGAATTACAAGACTAGGCGCTGTCGCCGTGGCGGTGCGGGTTCGCTCCCAGGTAGAGGTAATATCATTCGTAACGGATAACGTTGCAGTTTTTCATTCGTAAGTACGCCGACGCTATGTTACGGATAACGTCTCGCAGTTGTAAATTCGTTATAGCAGCACGTAGACGTAGACAGGTTGTAAGGGTTATCCTTTCGCATTTGTATATGTATATGGGGCGCGTCGCGGGAAAAGGTACCTCAGACTGTTGACGTCAATCTGTGAAATGACATCATAAAGTTGAACAAATGGCGATATATATTATGCATTTCGCGGTAAAAATACCATTTTATTGTCAAAATGTGTAGCAAAAATCACTTTTTAGTGCGAACAAAATAATAGATAGTTGTAAGGTACCTTTTCCCGTGGAATGACCCATATAAAGAACACGTTCACGTCAGGTTATAAAGTAAGATAATTATCATATGTGTATTGTTATGATCAACACGTGCATGCTTATCGAGGTAACATATTTAGGTGAATAAAGAAAACCTCTTAGGTATGGTTTCAAAATAAATTTTAATTTGAATTAACAAGATTTAAAAACTGTTCTAGTACAGACAAAGGGCATTTTTGTGATTGAATTAAAGTGTACTACAATGTCATGATAACGGAACATTAAGCCAGACAGTGCGAATTGCAGACATCGAGTAACCTTTGCAGAAAACGGGCGCATTTTTGATAACATAATGCCCTTTTCTGCAGTATACCTTTTTCGTCAAAACTGTCGGGATTTTATGCTGCACTATTTTGTCTTTCACCGGAAAGACACGGACATTTACGGAGATTGTCTAGGACCCCCTATGCCCTTTAAGCAGAGGACTGCTAGTTTGCTGATTTTTCACATTTCGCGTGTCGTCTTACATTTGAACAAACATCGGTGAGCTGTCTAAATAAGAACAAATAGTTTAAAAATTTCAAGATGTATTTTAAATATGTCAATAGCAGCTTTATGCTGTTAATTTGCATTTTTGCTTCCGGACAGGCCAGTGGCGACACAGGTGAGAATGTTATTTCGTAATATTTTCTGCCAATCTTATTGTTATAAAGCTATGTTTTTCAGAACGATGAAATATATTTATAGTACATGAACAGTGTTATTCAATTTGTACTTTTGACTTTTCCTATCAATATTTCTCAAAATATTTAAATGCCAGACAACATATTCCGTTTTAGTCTTTATTTTAATGCAAAGTTTATTTACTCAAAAGCGTTGGGTTCATACTCAAATGTCATTTTGAGCTACGTCGATGATCTTGTGCTTCATGCAAACAACTCGGCGTATGTGTGTGTTTTACATAAAACGTGACTCTTTCCATTAATTTGACGCTTTTATATAAACTATATCGGAAAGCTATTTATTTATTAAAAAATAGCTATCGGCTTATTAATAAAAATGAATAAAAATATATAAAAAATGAAAGCATCATAAAATTAATAAAAATGAATTAAATTCCTCTCTGACGTACTATGAGTCATAATGGCTTATCCGTTATTTTACAAAGCTAAGTTTTGGATAAGCTGGTACATTCAACATTTCAGATAGATCTTTTTAAATTCCAATTTGATTATTTTGATACTGACAAAATATGTTCTATCCTTTTAAGAAGTTTTTGTTTTTTAAGGATAAATAAGCAATTTATTCCTTTGTCAGTTTGTCGCATGTTACGGTGTAAAGGAAGTTCAAGGTAAACACAATTTTACAAATATCTCATATTGTATTATAAGAATCATTCACGTGTGTTGGGTAAAGATCGCGTGATCCAGCCCGAGTGAAATATGCACAAGGGCGGTATCGAGGCTCTGCCGAGTTACCGCCTAAGTGCATATTTCACGAGGGCTGTATCACGCGATCTTAACCCAACATAAGTGAATGATACTTTTTCTTGCACACCATATTTATTTTGCGTATTCCGGGGTATATTCCTGTAAATTTTTCTTTGCACTACTTTTTTATAGTAGCGGAGTGATATACGAGACATTCAATCGTTCATTCATAAATGTGTAAGACGTCGTGACGTCATATAAGGCGCGTGACTCGTTCCACATGGGTGGTGTAGAATCAAAATTTCCTACACGGTTGAATACACCGGATTACCTGATCTGGTATGCAAGAAACACTCATCCAAAGTTGTGTTGCTTAAAGAGTTAAAGCTTTCGTTCCTGAAGAATACTCGTGAATAACAGAACAAGTAGTTCAGAGTAGTATTCCTGTTGCTTTTCATTTGACTGAAACACGTAATGGTTAACTCAAAGACTGTTGTTGACAAATGAGTACAGGCACAGATTTATGTCTTTCTTTTAAAAGAGTAAAGACGAAATGTGCAATGACCGACGTCTGTAGAAGGCCCATAAATACATGCTTATAGGAAAATAACCAGAACATGACAGAACAATAATTAGGACATAAAAATTCAACAAATAATGATTCAATGTAATGATAAAATAAAACACATGTTTCACACATATAGGGACATTTAATATCGCGGGGCACTGACATTAATAAGAATTTTCATTTTTCTTAGCCACTTTGCCTGAAACTGTTTTGAGGAGAGAAAAGCGTGCGGATAAAGTCTTTTAGGAATCTGATCAGGTATTGGGATGAAAATATGGCATTACAAGAAATTAGGTCAACTTCCCGAAGAGACGTTAGATTGTTTTTGCATTTCCTGATAGCCCGGGGCTAGGCGGCGTGTACAGTAATATGCATTTTACATAACTGTCCATGACTCATCAAACCTAGCCTGCAATATTTCCATATTTGTCTTGTTCGATTGCTTTTAATGTTCCCTTTCCATCTATTCGTTTCCCATTTCGCGGCTCAGAAGTTGTCGCCTTTTCTACAGCCGTATCACCATTATTTGATATTACAAGAATTTAAATGGCAGTCATTTTCTTTTAATATTTTAGAGAAGAGACGTCACAACCACGGAGACATTTGGATTGAACACTGCTGGGATCTAGCCGGAAACCATCTTTTGGATCCCTTTTGCCCTCAAAATATTAAAAGTAAGAAGTTTTCTATATAAAGTTGCCAGGCTAAGTTCCAGGGCGAAAATATGAAGCCTTTTTTAAATATCAAAGTTTATAACTTAAACTGTTAAAGATCTGCAAACAAAGTAAGTGTAGTAAAGTATTGTTACATAGCCAAGTTTGTATAGCGTAAAAGCAATAACGATTAGATTTTTCCAGATTGTTCTGAGGTTCCAGAAATTGAAAACGGAAGCCATGACAAAGATTACAGTTCATTGGTTGGTTCTAAAGTATCGTATGCATGCAATAATGGTTACTGGTTAGACGGGAATAAGCAGATCGTGTGTGAAGACAAGGGGAGCGCCAATAATCCAATGTGGTCCAAAGAGCCCCAGTGTGTGCTAGGTAAATAATATAAGTATCTTGCATGAGTGTGAGGTGAAGATGAAATAATTTGTCACCGTGGGTGAACTGTTTTGGCTGGAACGAGGCTCTGCCGAGTTTCCGCTCAAACAGTTACCCGAGGTGACAGATTTTTCTATCTAAACCGAATGACTCATGCAAGGTATTTTTTTGCATACCTAACATTCATAACATTTGTATATATGTATAAAACTAATTTTTGTTTCCTTACTTTGAAATATTGACTTTTACGCAACCCTTATTTTGTAAATGACGTCACCAACTTGAATATATTACGTCAGAATCTTGAAGACGTGACATCACTCATGGAGCACGCGAACGTTATCTTTTCCCTAGGACAAATACGATTTTCTTTCTCCAGTAAATCACGAGGAAAAACTTATCCGTCATGCAAGAAATAAGTATCTTGCTTGAGCTTTAAATGAAGTTGGAAAAATCTTTCAACGACAATGAACTGTTTTTATGCGTTAACCAGTCTTTTGCATAACTTCCGCCAACTCAGTTTAACCGAGAAGACAGAATGTTCTAGCTGAACCGAATGTTGTAAGCAAGATACTTGTTCTTGTACACTGTTCATTGTACATGCACATAACATGTGTGAATATATATACTGTCTAGATTTTGTTTCAATACACTGAAACTTTAACAAACCTAGTTGTCTAAATAATGTCACGAATTCGATAACATGACATTTATACTCGGTCATGTTTCGTCACTCATGTAAGAACGCAAACTGTATATTTTCCTGGATATGGAAGAAAATTCATATTTGGCGCAAACTGTGTGTGGTTTTATTCCAGACACAAGCTTCACGCAAATAAATTATCGGTGATATATCTTATTTACTCAAATTGTAATTAAAAATACAAACTAGCAAATGTTTTGAAGTTGTCTAAAGATTATGCATACTAAGATTCTGAAATACATCTTTTTACAACGCAGATATCAGTGAAAATATAATGACTCAAACAACATTGTTTGATAATTTTGTTGGCATGTACGTTAGCTTCTAAAATATTTTTCATAGTTATCCTGATAATAGGAGAAATGGTTAACATATATATAATGTGTAAAAATTCGGCTCTTTATCAATATTTTAATTACTAAATTTTCAAAAAAAATTACCGAATGCATATTTTCCCGTGACGTGCCTACTATGCAACCAGTGGCCAAACTTTACTCGTGATGTTATCTAATTGTTAACCGATGTATGTTTAGTTTGCCCAGAACCACCAAGCATCGTTCATGCAACCTTCATTCGCCCCGCGGAACCATGGATTGAAAATACATCAGTGCAATATGCCTGTGAAACTGGGTACACTTTGGCAGGGAACAACACGATATGGTGTCGTAATGGTACCTGGAGCTTGCCATATCCCAGTTGCGTGCCACGTAAGCGCATTTTTGTGGGTGAAATTTAAGTTCATCTCTTTGTTTAAATCAAAGCACCGAATGCACTTTGGTAGACAAAATGTTTTATTCAATGGACGCATTTCACATACAGTTTAACACATCTAGTAAGACCACCTTAGGGACTGGACAAAATAAAGTGGTCTTTAGAAAGAGATGGTCTTAAATTAGAGGGTAGACTTTAGTGAAAACTGTTCCTGTAAATATTAACATCTTACTGATAACATTTTAGTGTCAAACCTATTCACTAGTGTTTATGGAATGAGCAGGAGGTGCTTATCAGCTTTTATAAGAACATACGGTCGATCTTTTAAATTTATCTACTTATTATAAAAGTTACAAATGTAGGTAGTAGAAAAATCAACCCTCCTCTCGTTAAGAAATGTTTAAGGAACTTTTCCCTGTCTACATTTGCATCATGTGCTGTGCATGTTTCCTTGTTGTATTTTTTACTTGACTTATATAAATAACAAAGCCTGTGATTTAATTATTTATTTGATATACCTCCATTAACAAGTACAAATCCACCTATATTTGAAAAGAAGTAACATGTTAAATGATCGATTTCTCACAGCGCTTTGATTGACTGTACCTTTCTGCCATTATAAGGATGTACACTTGTAATAAAACAAACACATTCTTTTTTTTTGCTTTTTCAAAAGAAAAAAAAAACATTTAAGAATTATTAGTTATTGCAAAAAACATATTATTATTGCATTTCAGCAAGGTCGATATGGTGATTTATCGACCTGATCAAGCATATTGACCGAGAGCGAATTTTCGGTACCTAAGTCAATTCGCGCGTGAAATATTTAGTTCAGGTCAATACTTGATTAAGACTCCGCCCACGAGTACCGAAATTTATCACTTATCATGTGATCACGTTTAATCCAATGAGAATCGTCAAACCAATATGATTTTATAATAAAAGAATTTATAAACATGGATTCGCTTAATTACAGTTTCATAAGTCATATCAATTATGCAAATTATTCATATTAATGTATTTTTTCTTTTGGAATTGTATTCCCTGCTTAGTTTAAACCGCCAATATATTTTCAAACAACCTTTCTATCTGATCTTTTCATAATGATTTTTCGTTGGTTTTAACTATTTTGTTTTAGCGCTTTGCCCCGAGATTATAGGTTAAACTATTTGTGTTTAGCACTTTGCCCCGAGATTATAGAAATCTCGAACGGATACCACGATGACACAAACACCACAGGAATTGGAACCGTGGTGATTTACCACTGCAATCTTGGTTACGAATTCAAGGACACAAACAGAACAATTTGTGAGGTATCTAACTCTGTGGCGAAATGGAGGGAACCCATTCCACAGTGCACACGTATGCATTTTATGTTCTTTCTTGTAGATAATACAGTTATGTTATAAGTATGAGTTACATATATTATTTGTCACCATGCCATGTCTTATATTGACAGGCAAAGACCATAAGAACTAGGCCATTCTTCCTCTTACTAATTGCAGTCAATGACTATAAGCTTTAAGCCACAAATTCCTAAGATATTCGAAACTTATATATCATGAGAACACGTATATATAGCGGTCAAAGAACTGTGATTGACACCCAAATAACATAATATTCGGCCACGAATTTCATATGGAATAAGCAGTCAAAGACCTTAACCATCTAAGAAAACCTGTATTTAAGTCACAGTTATAGGCCATAAAATCTAGGCCACGAAGTTTCATAAATGTTTGAAGGTCAATAATATAATAACTATGCCACGAGTTATGTATTTGATTGGCAGCCAAAAGGCCAACAAAAAGCAATAAGAAGATGTGAATTGTTGTATCTTAAAGAGACCACTACACTGATCATCACGGTCATCGATAAAAAAGAAACTTATAAATTAAAAATCTCAATAACGGCCAAATGCCGTTCAATGAAACATTGCGCAAGTGAATGTTACCAATGTATGTTTATTTTGCACATCGTAAGACACGTTAGAACAGTAAAGAAAAATAGCGAGATTAAAAAATTCTCTTAACTAATATTTACATAAATTCACAAAAACTAAACAATACAAAACATAATTTTTAACGCCCTCATGAGTATTAAGATACTGACTACAATATCTTGTAAAATATGTAAACTTTATGAGAAATAAGTAAAAGTGTGTTTGACCTTCAATTTCCTGGCCGCTTCCAGGTCGCGTTAACGAGTGCCAAATCCCGATTTCTCTGATTGTAGTTGATAGTTGTTTTCAAAGTTCACATACCTTTTTGTCAGTATCATTACTTTCGTGTGGGTTCTTATAACAATATTTTGTATTGTTTAGTTGTTGTGAATTTATGTAAATATAAATTTAGGGAATTGTTAGGTCTAGCTTTTTTCTTTACTGTTCTAACATGCTTTACCACATGCAAAATAAAGATACATTAGTAACATTCATTTGTGCAAAGTACCATTGAACGACATTTTACCGTTATTGAGAATTTGATCATTTTCTTTTTTTTATCTATGAAAGTACAGTGTCGTGTAGGAAGTTATATTTGTGTCATATCATATGAATGGGAAAATGCTTTTAGTTTAACTTTAACTGTCAGCAAACTTTAACCATTTATTATAGAGTTGTACGAATGTCTCGGATATTGTATTTAAAATCGAGCACATGCAAAACTTGAGATGCACTTAACTAACTGGGGAAAATCACATAGCCATTGTGCCTTTAAAAATGCACAGTCAAAACGAGTCTGTAATATTTTTTATATTTTCTAATCTGTGCGACTCTTAAAATTTCACTGTCTTATATTTCAATACATGGCAACCAATTTTGTGAATTTCACAGCGTTCACTTAATATTTCCTTATCATTAATTTTAATCTATGTTCTGCATACAGACTTCTGAACTGATTTTGACTGCACAAATTAACCAAATGTACTTTGATAAGCGAACACATGTGCAAATTCAAATTTTAGTTTTCGTTTATCACCAATTTGATGCTTTTGTTTGCAGACAGACGTCTGACCTAATTTCTTTTAGGTCTCATGTAAATAGTACAGATGATATAAACCACAGAGACCTGAATTTTTATAAGAAAATATTCAGATTTCACATACAACGTGTTTTCCCCATACACAGGTTAAAAAGACCAATTTTGAAAGGGTTTATTGTTGATGACAAATTTTTCGCACAACTGGAAATTCACATTTTTGCGCGGACATGCATTCGCGAATCTGCAGTGTTCTTTTAAAATATATTATTTCTATGGCATTGTTTTCCAGCGCGAAACACGTAATAGTTAAAATGAAATGATATTCCATTAAATTAAGAAAAAAGCAAATTACATGTTTTTAACATGAATTGAATTATGACCAATAGCTTTTAAATATTATCTTCACATTTACCGGTTTTATTGCATGTGCGACCAGTGTAGATCCAGATCAGCCAGCACAGCCTAATGAATCAGGCAGTGAAAGATTTATATAAGACGAGATGAAAGTACCATCAAATCTAGATGTACACTGCGATCATGGGTTAAAAGTTCGTCTTTTAAAGCCAGGGGATATTTCTTTAAAAGCGTTAATCAAAACTAGCGATAAAGGAAAATAACTTTCAAATATTCAAAAACTTAGCGTGTCTGCTCATGGATTTGACGTCTGTTGCATATGTCTGTGGATGCATATTTTACTTGTGCCGCTTAAATTATCCAAACAATAAATCGGAGTAGTCAGGGTCAGGTGCAAGATTTCCAGAAAGGAGGTCCGCTTGCAGTCTTTTTTTTTTGGGGGGGGGGGGGGGGGGGGTTGTGACATGATAAATACCGTCAATAATCGTACATGTACATCATTATTTAGATTTCAATGTTCTGCTCACAGATTAGCAATTGAGGAAGGTCGGTTAAGAAATATTTTAGATAAATTGGAATCTGTTAAAAATGCAAATCAAGTCGAATTTGAATATCATTTTTACTAGTCGGTACTTACAATAACGAAATGAGGGTAAAAAATTTACCAAAACATTTTATTACTTAGCCTACTACTTACAAATTTAAAAACATTATGAAATCTAAGTCGACACTTATTTTGAAGAAATCAGCAAAATGTATATAAATTATTTGGCTACGGAAGAAAAAATGCATTATCCTCGTAATCTTTCAATAATGTATATCAGTTTGTTGAGTTATTTTACTATTATTATAACAATGTACCATACGAAACTTTTCATACTCTTCTAGACATACCTGTAAGCTATTTGTGCTATTTGTTGTTTTTCCTTGTTGTACTGTTTGCTATATCTTTTTTTTGCGATTTCATTTTATATCGCCAATTTGTATAACTTGTATATTGTATGGACATTATTATGGTTAATGACGATAAATATTTGACTTTTTTAGTAATTTTACGTCTTTCCTTTTAGTGATATTATGTGAACGGCCATACACAATTCCCAACGCACAAATTGTTCAACCAGAGCCTCAAACCAATGTATCCGGTGTAACGCCAACTGCGCATGTCTTTACAACCCTAGAACCAGGAAACGCGACTCTAGTCAATGAAACGGAAGTGGCTTCAACGACAACGACCGAGGCTCCGTTTACCACTACCACTGACGTACCGCCCTTTGTTGACAACACAACAATGACTAATGAAACCGACACTTCAAACCTCACAAAACCAGTTGACCAAACCGGTTCTATTGACAACACAACTATGACCAATGTGACGGAGGTTAATGACACTGTATCGACATTTGATATCACTGTAAACCTGCCAGATGCCGCTAATCCTTCCTTCGGTGACGACCCTGAAGCAAATGAAACAGTCTATTACGTTAACGACACGGTATTGTATAGATGCAACGAGGGGTACGCATTTGCAGGTATTTCTATAACTTTAACTGTTCAATTTCAGGACCTTTTACTAACCTCCCTAAATGGCAATATTATTAAAAACACGAATTTCAGAGCCCAAGAAAAGTTTTTTAACAGCTTAGGAAAACATGTAGGTTTATGACTAGGAAAATAAGTTAAGAAATTTTTACCTGAATTTATTATTGAAAATAAATATACTAGTTATTATTACCATTAAATGCTGTAATACAAATCAGGGGAGATAATTTTGTGACAGTATAATTAAATCTTTGACAGGCACTACCCACTGGACATCAAGTAAAGAGGTTCATGAAATGACGTGTTCGTTAAACGTCACCAACGGAAATACCGGAAGCGGCAGTAAAACATATTGGTCGCCTCTGAATAGTTGCGTGCCAGGTACAGTAAAGCATTTTAAGTTATATTCATTTCTACCCAAGAACAGGCTCAATTACCGCATTACATCGGAATTTTAAGTTGTTTATTCTTGAAAAAAAAATGTTGTATGAAAAGTAGGTCAGTGAAGGTAATGACTTGATTGTCATAGTCTGTTGCCCACAAAATTATTTAATTATTTTCTGGTATATGCCAGTTTTATTTCTACTATTTCTATTTATTCACTGATAAATGAGTGATTAAACAACAAGGGGAATTTCATTTACTAAAATTTAATGTGATTCCGTGTTTTATTTTATTTTTATCTATCTATCAATGTCTGCATCCAATAAATGTCTTATGGCATTCGCATTTGCTATTAATTTAGTCATAAACATTCAGTATTTCAATGAAAAGTAAATATTGAGTATTTACAAAATTCGGATACAGGTATGCAGCATCAATGAAATATTATAAAAATACAGCGTCACCTCGTGTGAACGACTGTCATTAACGATTTTGAATGTCATTGCATATAATGTGCACTCATCCAAAGTACTTAAATGTACATTCATCCAAAAGTACTTATTCGTCAACAATTGTATATGTTAACAATGAATGCTAGTTTTGTTTCTTTCCAATATCAAGATAGTGTTTTAATAGAACTGTGTCGTTTTGGAATCACTTACTGCCCATGAACAGGCTCAATCAAACCGAGCCTGCAGTATTTTCATATTTGTCGTGTTCGGAGGCTTTCAAAGTTCCCTTTTTATCTTATTCAATGTTTTAATCTGTATTGGTTGTTTTCGTTAATAAATCCAATACAAGTTACTTACACCGCCTGGTCTTTAATTAAAAGGGAGGTAATTATAAATTTTTGTACTTAAACGGGATTTATTGAAACAAAATGATTAGATTAATAAGGTTTTATGTTTTTCCTACTAAATAAGTGTCCTATTAAAACAGAGCAAGCGTTTTAAATCAGTTTTCTGGTTGCTTGACATTTCTTTGAATTCAATGCATGTTTAGCAAAATGAAGGCTAATTCACGCAAAACTGTTACAAAGTAAATTATTTAAAGTTTTAAGCTTACATTAAAGACTGTTGTTGACACCTAATCCGGACAAATAGTTAAGCCAAATCTTTCTAAAAAATGCGGAAAAAGTGACCGATTAGAACGTTGGAAGAGTGTATACTTCACAATGATACGTTGTTGACTTGTTTCTTGGCAAATTTTGAGTATTATGTGGAAGCTTTATCTCTTTTGGTTTGTAGTTTGTCCCAGGCCACCGGAATTGCCGTGTGCGAATCACACAAACCCAGATAATACACTGGAGGGTGCAAGGGTTACCTACACAGCTTTACCCGGATTTGATTTGATTGGTTCGGTAGAGATCAGCTGCAACAGCTCTGGCCACTGGAGCGAGGTGCCCGTGTGCAGAGCAGGTTTGTAGTTTTTGTGTCGCTATTTCGAACAAACATAGGGATTGCTTTGTCCGTCCGTTCGTTCGTCCGCACGTTAGTCCGCCCCTCCGTTCATCGGCAAGTCACAAAAAATTAACGTTGGCTATAATTATGCCATTTCATAATAGTACTTCATGTAACTTTCAGATTAGTGTTGTCAAATTCTTCAGGTCAATGTCACATTTGATGGAGTTATGCCCTTTTTTACTTGGATTTTGACACGAAACCTTAACGTTAGCCATAACTGCCGTTTCTCATTATTTTGCCATGAAACTTAAAAATTGCTTATGACAACACGCTCGTTATAATGACAATTTTTAGGTCTAGGTCACATTTGATGGAGTTATGCCCATTTTGTACTTGCATTTCAATTCTGACATAGCACCAGAGGGCGACACAAGTGTTCAACTAAACACCCAGCTAGTAAAATATATTTATATTTTAGTTCTATGTATAGAAAACGTTATATACTCTCTGTTGTTTCTAAAAGTGCAAATGTTAAAAATTCTAAACATGCAATCAATACCATATTGAAGCAAGTGTAATAGACACCACAAACAATTACCGAGAAAGAGAATCCAAGGTGTTGCCGAATTAGAATGGACAGTGGCAAAAAATTGCCACCAGGGTTTAATACCATATTCTAGGTTGCAACATCCTCGCACCTGCCCTAACAGGTTCTCAATTAAAAACAAGCGCATGTTGACTTTGTGAAATAACTCCAACCAACACATTTACTCGACAATGGCACTGGCAAAAGCACAAAAACATAATAATAAAACTTAAGAAGCTCATAGCATTGCAAAGCAAAAGGACGAAGCTTATTTGTGTTACCGTATTGTTCTCTTTCATGTTTGTGTGCTTTTGCATGCAACAGTGTTGAGTTGGTGTGTGGGTTGGAGTTATTTCATCAAGACAACTTGTAATTGTTTGTTCATTTGAAAACCTGTTGGGGAAGTGAGAGGTTGGTTCACCATAGAACATGGTTGAACCCCCTCCCCCGGCGGTAACCTCAAGGGTTCTCTTTTTCATTAAATGTTTGTGGTGTCTTATTTGAAATTGGTATTCTTATAAAAACTTGCTCTCTTGTCCTTTCTTCTTTATTGGATTGGTGCTTGGGGAGGCTGTGGTTTTAGAGTGTGGCGATTCTTTGTATACATATTTCACCTTTTTTCTTAATTTTATATGTCTAATTGAAACGTTATTTTCACCGGAAGCACAACATTATGTTTTAAATAATAGGCTGCGGAAACGCCCCTGAGGTTGAACATGGGTCACATACTCCAGAACCGTATGACAAAACCGTCAACTCTACAGTTAATTATGTGTGCGACGACAACTACTTTATAACTGGCGCCGAAGTGATCAAGTGTGTTCTAAGTACCGACACCACATACGCCCACTGGGAAACTCCACCAAAATGTTCAACAAGTAAGCAGCTATGTCCAAACATTCACTTGTATATGTAAAGTTTTTTTAAAAATAATTTTCTGTTGGTCATTCTTTATTTTTTCCACAAAGGGTCATTTTTTATTTATTTTCAAAGAATCATTTTTATTTATAATCAAAGTCATTTTTAATTTATTATCAAAGTCTAATGTTTGTTTATAATCCAAGGGTAATTTTCTATTTATTATCAAAGAGTCATTTTTATTTATTATCAAAGGATAATTTTTTATTTATTATCAAAGGGTATCTTTTTTTTAATTTAAATAAGCAAACACTAATTGTTCATTTTTTATCAAAAAATAATTTTTATTTATTATCAAAGGGTAATTTTTTTATGTATTATCAAATGTCATTTTTTTAAATAAATTATCAAAGAGTCATTTTATGAAATTATAGAGTCATTTTAATTGATATTATCAAATGTTTTTTTTTATTATCAAAATGTCATTTTTAAATAAGTATCAACGAGTCATTTTTTTATTTATTAAAGTGTAATTTTTTTTCATAATTAAAGGGCCGTTTTTTTTAAATTTATTTTTAAAATGGCATTTTTATTGATTATCAAAAGGCATTTTTTATTTGTTACGATTTTTTTGTATAATTATAATTAAAGGGTAATTTTTACTTTTAATCAAAATGTATTTTGAATTGATTATCAAAAAGTATTTTTTTTTACTTTATCCTCAAAGGGTTGTTTTTATTTATTATTAAACACCGATTTTTATTTATTATCAATGAGTTATTTTTATTTAGTATCAAATGAGTATTTTTTATTTATTATTAAAGAGTCATTTTTATTTATGATAAAAGTGTCATTTTTTATTTATGTTCAAAATTTCGTTTTTTATTAATAATTAAGGAGTTATTTTCTAAAAAAACATATCAAAGTGTCATTTTTATTGATTATCGTAGGTTCATTTTGTTTTAATTTCTTAAATTTTCAAAATGTTATTTTTTAAGAAATTATCAATGAGTTATTTTAATCAATTATCAAAGAAACATTTTTATTTAATGTCAACATGTTTATTTTAATAAATTATCTAAGGGTCATTTTAAAATAAAGTATCAAAATGTCATTTTTATTTGTTTTTAAAGTCATTTTTCATTTACTATCGAATGGTCATTTTGTTATTTATTATCAACTTTTTTTATAGTTATTATCAAAGGATATTTTTTATTTATTGTTTAAAGGTATTTTTTTATTTATTATCTCATTGTGTTGTCTTTTAAAGGCATATTTGTTTTTTGTTTCTGTTTTTTAACAAAACATATTTTATAAAATTTATTATTAAAGAGTTATCTTTTTTTTCAAAGTTTTTCTTAATATAAAATAATTAAAATCAAAAAGTTATTATTATTTATAGTCAAAGTATCATTTTTATTTGTTATCAAAGAATCATTTTTATTTGTTATCAAAGGGCAATTTTTATTTATTATTAAATGGTCATTTTTCATTTATAATTAAAGGTTAGTTTTTATTATCGAAGTTTAATTGATTTATTATTAAATAGTCATTTTATTTCATAATATTATGATCAAAGGGTCATTTTATTTGTTTATTTATTATCGAAATGTTATTTTTAATGAATTATCAAAGGGTGTTTTACTATTTAATATCATATGGTATTTTAATTTAAATTATCAATGTTTAGTTTTTATTTATTATTAAATGGTAATTTTTATTTATGATCAAAGAGCCAAATTTATTTCTTATCAAAGCGTCATTGTTTTTTATTATCATAGGCTCATATTTTTACTTATTATCAAATGACCATTTTTGTTTCCTTTTGTTTATTGTCAAGGGTCATTTTTATTTTTTTCAAAGGTTATGTTTATTTATTATCAAAGGGTTATTTTTTTATTTAATATCAAAGGTCATTTTTTATATATTATCCAAGGGTTTATTTTTTTATTTAATATCAAAGGTCATTTTTTATTTATTGTCAAAGGTAATTCTTTGTTTATTATTAAATGGTCATTTTAGTTTTTATTAAATGGTCATTTTATTTATTATCAAAGGGTAATTTTTATTATCAAATAGTAACTTTTTATTTATGATCAAAAGGTTATTTTTATTTATTATCAAATCGTAATTTTTTATTTACTATCAAAGGTTCATTTTTTTATTGTCAAAGTGTTATTTTTTATTTATTATCAAAGAGCGATTTTTTATTTACTTTCAAATGGCCATTTTTTTTATTTTTTACGAAGGTTTGTTGTTTATATATATACTATTAAAGAGTATTTTTTTATTTACGAAATTGTCATTTTTATTTTGTTATCAAAGTTTTCTTATTTTATAATCAACAATCAAACAAAACACATTTTGTATTTCTAGTAAAGGCAAAACAAACAAACAAAAAACAAACAAACACAAAACACAGCAGAAAAAGAGTGTTAGAGTGAGCATACTAAATCATTAATACATGTAACTATAATGCAAAAATACACGACAAACAATAATCGACAAAACGAAACTTAGTCACATACATGTATATCAAACGGTCAGTTACATTACATATCTTCATTTTCCTTTGGTTTAAACAATATTTATTCAAATAAATGCACATGTAATGACATTACACTATAAATTAATCTCATGATATGGATTAAATAACAAGCGAAAACGCTTATATAAACCCTTCTTCATTTTTTTTAAAAATCGCTCCTTCTCCTTGCACAAATAAGTAATATTTTTTGCACTACATAGCATGCCTTCCTGTGCCGGACCTTCCGAATAGTTTCCATACAACGACAGCCAATCTTTCACCCGGCACCCTGGTGACGTACAGCTGTGACGCAAACTTCACGCTGTTTGGACCTGAAAATGTCACATGTCTTTCAAACGGTTCATGGAGCGAACTACCCAATTGCAAAAAACGTTTGTATAATTTAAAACATTTTAATTACGTTGATTAGCACATCATATAAAGCAGAGCCATGTAAATAAAAAACAATAATCTACCGAAGCAAAATGGTCTGTACCAATATTAAGATTTGAATTTTATTTTTATAAATTGAAAGGTAGGTAATTTGCAAAAACGGATATTATGTAACCGTGTCTTGTTTCCTTGCACCAGTGAACCTGAATAATTGTGCATGCCATAAACTTTAAAAGTTGACAGTGAAATAAAATAAATCTGTGTTCGACTTTAATGTTACAAAATATCTATTTCCTTATTATGAAGGGAAGTGGAGAGGACCTTTGTCTCTGTGGCAAAATAACACCATCTTCCAGCTTTATTAATGTCTATATATATTTGCATATACCAAACATTAAATTAATGACAAATTCTAGCATCAATGAACACAATTTTTGAATTTGAAAAGAGTATTTTTTTTATATTTGCTCAGTATATTAAAGACTTAATAAATATTTAGAAAATTTGAGGTCACAACGAGTAAGGAATTTGACGAGAGTTAAACGTGGTATGTTTTCTGTCGATGAAACAAATGCATTATATTTTCTTTTTAATATTATATGATGATAATGTCCCGCTGGCAAGAGATCCACTGTTTGTTTAGCCCAGTAGTATAGACCATTGACAAGTCATAACATACCAAGGCTCTTAAATGTGGTGACAAAAACAAGTTACTTTTTATGATGACATAAAGTTCGTTTATCTGGCGTGTATGACGTGCCATATAGTATTCAGCCTCCCGGCAAAACATCCACGTGTTGAACAAAATCACTTTCCCAGGTCAATATTTATATCTTAAAGAATTGAACAGGTCATTCCCAATGTAAATTGATTTATTACTCTATTTACTTTGTTTTATTTATTAATCGGGTTAACATTCACTCGCCTCATTTGTGCTTTGTTTTATTTATAATTGTGTTAACATTCACCCGCCCTATTTGTGCTTTGTTTTATTTATAATTGGGTTAACATTCACCCGCCTTATTTGTGCTTCGTTTTATTTATAATTGGGTTAACATTCACTCGCCTTATATATACGTTATTTTTTTTGCAATTGGGTTCACATTCACTCACTCTATTTCATATTATAGGACTCAAAGGAATGTTTTCATTTTTTAGTATACAAAACTCAAACTATACTTTTTTCAGTATGTGCCGATCCGCCGTCTATCGATAATGCAATAATGACCATTTACACAAATCACGAGACACCCTATGTGAAAGTCACTTGCAAGGAGAGACATTTGTTGGTTGGAAACGATACTCTAGATTGCATACACGGCGAATGGCAAACTCCCTACCCAATATGCAGTAAGTTTTTATTGAATGTACGGAGAGACTTTTTACAGCAGCACGGTACAAACAACGCTGATGTGATAGTAAAAAGGTGAAATGGAAACTTTGAAAGCAAATGAACACGACAAATATGAAAATATTGCAGGCTCGGTTTGATTGAGCCTGTTCATGGGCAGTAATGGAAATGAATATTACTGCCACGCCGCCTAGCCCCGGCCGGAACACAATATTCATCCACCCCAGACGATGGTATGCATATGGCGGTGAACATGAAACCTTCAATGCGGTATTTTCATATTAATACCAGATATGTTTTTGTTTTCGAAGATGGTGACCCCTATCTTTTCCTGGGGAAAATATATAATTTGCCTGTTAAATGAGATACGTCATGTCATCAAGTATATTGATAAAGGTAAGTGACCTCACTTAAAATAATTTTTGTTAACTTAAACATTAAAGCATAGTAGGCCAAATTTTAAAATTGCAGGCTTGTTCTTCCATATCTTTTATTGTTCATTTTATTTGGTTACAGTGAAACTTATCTATTAAGAAAACATCTGAGACTGAAAATACGTGGTCTGAATAGTTGGTTGGTCTACATTTAGGGATAGAAACAAGTGCAACACTGTTAAGAGGTCTTAAATTTGGGTAAAAAAGATACAATCGAAATCACAGCCTCCCCACAGAGCCGACAAAAAAGAGATACATTATAGATGGAAAAGGAACATAAAAGGCCACTAAACACGACATATATCAAAATATAGCAGGCTCAGTTATGAATTGAGCCTGTTCATGGACTCTATTATTGGTTATATCACTGATTTGTAAAAAATAAGCTTAGCGGTATTCACGTAGGATCCACTCGAGGTAAAACATTTTTGTCACTGGGTTCTAAAAACGGATTCGAGGTAGCACTAATTTCAAATTTGCACTGCTAGATTCGTGCGTGCATTAATCTAAAGTTTTTTTTTCGGATTCTAGAGTGCACTATCCGCAAGGTCGCTCTAATGGGCTCGCGAGAAAAACAAGTTTGCTCTGCTAGGTTCGAGGGTCGATTGACATCAAAATTGCTCTACCAGCATCTAGGGCATGCCCTTCGCAAATTTGCAAGGCCCAATTCAAAGAGTGCACTTATTCAAAGTTTGCCTTGTCATAATTTTATATTGTTTCGGTTAAAAACTGATTCTCAATGTGCAATATGATGAGTGTCTGCAGTAACAATATTAATCTCAAATTAGAAAGAGCAATATGCTCAGCTCTGCTTGGTTCTATTGTTCACCGACATCAAGTTTGCCATGTCAGATTCGAGGTTGGTTTGTAAGAGCACAAACCTCCAGTTTGCACTGCCAAATTCAATAGGGAAAATTATTTAAAGTTTGCACTGTCAAGTTCGAAAGTGCACTATGCCAAGTTAATCTGCCAGGTTTGAAGGCGCACTGACCTTAAGTATGCTCTGTCTGGCTCGAGGGCGTATTAACATCAAATTTGCTCTGTCTAGATCTAGTGAGCACCTACCTAAAGTTTGCTATGTCACGCCATAGGGTGCACTAACCTTAAGCAAACTCTGCCTCTTGGGTGTTTCACTAACCACAAGTTGCTCTGCCAGGTTCTAGGATTCACTGACGTCAAATTTGGTCTGCCTGGTTCGGAGGTGCACATACATTAAGTTTGATATGTAAAAACCGAGGGTGCACTAGCCTCAAGTTTGCCACATGTATTCAAGGTTCGAGGGTACATGAACCTCGTGTTTCGTATGCAACGTCCGAGGGTGAACTTACCTTAAGTTGGCTTTGCAAGTATCATATTATAATCACAGATTCTATTTTCCTGATGAATCAATTCGAACCCACTTACCTATTGGACCACGTTGAATGCAGTAACACAGTTCTCTGCTCATATATATATGTTTATACAGAATGTGAGATCAAAGCCGTGGATATTGTTTTTATCATTGACGGATCCGGAAGTCTAGGAAACAGTTCTTTTAGACAGATATTGAGGTTTCTAAACAACATGACTGAAAGGTAATTCGTTTTTGTGCTCAATCTTAGTTGATGTAATTAAATTATTTTAAAGGAATTGTTGGGTATAATAAAACTTCGAGCTATGGCATACTTCATTCAATGAAGAAATTATAAAGGTGTATTGGTGTTTGTTTCCCAAAAGTGATTTCATCTTAATCTGTCTGACTTAGAATCCAGAGATCGACAGGTCGAGTCTAGTTTTTTGCATTCTTATAGAATATAAAGGGGCTACGACCTAGGAAAAATATGAGTCAAAAGACCCCAAGTGTATCTGGAAACCAGTGAGCAATTTGTACTTTACACAATTTAGTTACACTGTTTAATTCAGGTATCCAGAGAACACTACTCGTTTCGGCCTTGTTGTGTTCGGCTCTAAAGTATTTCACCAATTTCACCTCAAGGACTACATCAACGACATTAAAGGCCTACAAAATCGCATAAATAACACAGCGTAAGTGAAAACTTTATTAGTATCATATGTTCTGTGACTATGTGTTCCACAACACTTGTTTTCTTTACCTGTTCATAGCGAAAGGTTCGTAAGTCAAATGTGTTCCATGACACTTGTTATCTAAACCGGGTTCAAAGCGAAATATTTGTAAGTACGATGTGTTTCGCAACCATATGTCCCATGACACTTGTTTACCTTTTCTGTTCATAGACAAAAAATGTGTAAAAACATGTTGAAAGACACTTGTTGCCTGAGACAGGTCAAAGTAACACTTAAACAACACGAGAATCTTCTCGAAACAGCGCATAGAAAATAGTTCGTGATTACGATGTATTTCACGACACTTGTTTTCTAAATTAGCGCACAGTAAACATTGGTTAATAACGCGTGTTTTACAACATTTGTTTCCTAAAAGAGCGCACAATGAACATTTGGTAATACCTCGTGTTCCACACCATTTGTTTTCTCAATGTGGCCATTCCCGAAATGCATATTTAACCTTTTTCACACAGCGCAGAGTAAAATCATGTGTTCCTCGACAATTGTTTCATTACACAGCGCACAGGGAACACTGTGTAATACCACAACATGTGTGGTATTGTTTAGCACAACATTTGTGGTAATCTTGTACCAAAACCTTTGTTTCCTTCTACAGCGCAATGAGCGCACAGTAACATTGGGTAATACCAAGTGTTCCACAACATTTGTTTCCTAGACAGCGCAAAGTTAACAATAGGTTATATCACGTGTTCCACAACTTTTGTTTTCTTAAACAGCGGACAGTAAACACTGGATAATACCACGTATTCCACAACATGTGTTTTCTTAAACAGCGCACAGTAAACAATGGGTAATATAAGGTGTTCCGCTACACTTGTTTTCTAATATAGCGCACAGGAAACTCTAGGTACAATGTAGTATCACGTTTTCCACAACATTTGTTTTCTATAACAACGCACATTAAACGTTGGGTAATAACACATGTTCCACAACATTTGTTTTCTAAAACAGCGCACAGTAAACACTGGACAATACAGTCTAGTCGCGATTTTACGAATAGGCATCGGACCAAGCAGGTTATTCGTAAAATCGCATTTTTCGTAGTATCGCAATTTTTATAATTTTGGTTGTTTACCACCGCATGTCGTTATATGACGTAATGTGTTATTGTTGTAATATGTCAAAGTCAATTAATAAAAAGACGAAGAAATGTTTGCATTAGTTATTTATATTTTACAGTACATTTTATCACTAATCAATTAAAAAAATTAAAATTCAGCTATCATCCCCTGAAAAAAGGGCCCTTCACTGAATTCCTCAGAATGCCGATATTAATTTACTGAATTAATACTCGCCGTAGTTATAAAGTTATGCAGAATTAAATGGCAGAAGTAGAATGACAAGCAATACACGTATTTCAGATTTTATACAATTTTAAACATTTAGCATTAATCACTCAAACTGTTTGTTACAACCAAACACGCCCAATGTTTGTTTTAAGAGCATTTCGCGTCAAAACTGCCCGGATCAATAATTGCTCAACAATATAAAATAACGGATATCGCTCGAAAAGGTGTGAAAATCACCTGCCTGACCGAAATTCGTAAAATTGCATCTTAATTACATTGTAAATAAGCTTAAGGGACTGTCATAATTATTCGCTAAATCGCATTTTTCGTTATATCGCGTTTCGTTCGATCGCATCTTTTTTATATTGAATAAAGAAGGAATACGGACGGGACCGGCCGCCTTATTCGTAGTACACCGTTATTTCGTAAAATCGCGATTCGTAAAATCGCGACTCGACTGTATTACGTATTTCACATTATTTCTTTTCTAATACAGCGCACACTAAACACTGGTAATATCACGTTTTCCACAACATTTGTTTTCTTAACCAGCGCACAGTAAACATTGGATAATATTACGTGTTCCGCTACACTTGTTTTCTTATACAGCGCTCAGTCAACACTGCTAATATCACGTGTTTCACAACAGTTGTTTTCTTAAACAGTGCGCAGTACACACTGTGAAATATCATGTTTTCCGCAAAATTTGTTTTCTTAAACAGCGCACAGTAAACATTGAGTACTATAACGTGTTCCACAACATTTGTATTCTAAAACAGCGCTCAGTAAACACTTGGCAATATCACGTGTTTCACAACATTTCTTTTCTGATACAGCGCACGGTAAACACTTAATATCACATTGTCAACAACAGTTGTTTTTTTAAACAGCGCACAGTAAACAGTGGACAATACCACGTGTTTCGCTACACTTGTTTTCTAATACAGCGCACAGTAAAAACTTGGCAATATCACGTGTTTCACAACATTTGTATTCTAAAACAGCGCTCAGTAAACACTTGGCAATATCACGTGTTTCACAACATTTCTTTTCTGATACAGCGCACGGTAAACACTTAATATCACATTGTCAACAACAGTTGTTTTTTTAAACAGCGCACAGTAAACAGTGGACAATACCACGTGTTTCGCTACACTTGTTTTCTAATACAGCGCACAGTAAAAACTTGGCAATATCACGTGTTTCACAACATTTTTTTTTCTAAAATAGCGCACAGTAAACACTGGGTACAACATTTGTTTCATTAAACAGCGGAAGAAAACATTAGGTAATATCACGTGTTCCACAACATTTGTTTTCTAAAACAGCGCACAGTAAACACTGGGCGATGTCACGTGTTTTACAACATTTGTTTTCTTAAACAGCGCACAGTAAACAATGTGTAATATCACGTGTTCCTCTACACTTGTTTTCTTAAACAGCGCGCAGTAAACACTAGGCAATATCACGTTTTCCACAACATTTGTTTTCATAAACACCACACAGAAAACATTTGGTAATATTACGTGTTCCACAACATTTGTTTTCTAAAACAGCGCGCAGTAAACACTGAACAATTTCACGTGTTTCACAACATTTGTTTTCTTAAACAGCGCACAGTAAACAATGTGTAATATCACGTGTTCCGCTACACTTGTTTTCTAAAACAGCACACAGTAAACACTGGTAGTATCACGTGTTTCACAACATTTGTTTTTTAAAACAGCGCCCTTTAAACTGGGTAATTTCACGTGTTCCGCTACACTTGTTTTCTAAAACAGCGCACAGTAAACAATGAGTAATATCACGTGTTCTACAATATTTGTTTTCTAAAACAGCGCACAGTAAACAATGGGTAATATCACGTGTTTCACAACATTTGTTTTCTAAAACAGCACACAGTAAACATTGGGTAATACCAGGTTTTCCTCAACATTAGTTTTCTAATCTATAGCACAGGGGACACTTGATTAGACCACGTGTTCCGTAACGTTTGATTTCGAAAATCGCGCGAATAGAATACTGGGTAGTATTCACGTTTTCCATACCATTTCTTTTCTTACATAACCCACAGTAAACAATGGGTAATATCACGTGTTCCACAATGTTTCATTTTTTAAAAGAGCGCACAGTTAACACTGGTTAATACCACGTGTTCCACGACGTTTGTTTTCCAAAACAGCGCAGAGTCAACACTGAGTAATACCACGTGTTTCAGTAACGATTGTTTTTGAACAGCCCACAGTTAACACTGGGTTATTTTCCATTTCTTTTGTTTTCTAAAACAGTGCACAGAGAACACTGGGAAATACCACGTGCTCCATAACTTGTTTTCCTAAACACTGTCAACACTAGTTATATATATTACGTGTTCCTTAACTTCTGTTTTCTAAAATAAATCGAATCGAACACTTGCAATTGTACTGTATTCCTAGACACATGCTATCCAAAAAGACAAGCACACATAGCAAATTATTCATTAGATCAATGTTTTCTAGGACACGTGTTACAGTACATTTTCTCTTGAAGACTTATCCGAAATTAAAACCTCATTAATAACAAGACGACTATTTCAATGTACTTTTGAACTCCTTTACCCCTTTGTCCATGAGAATTAAGATTTTCTCACTAAAAAGACAACCAAGTTCCAATTGTCTAAAGCAAACAGATTGTAAAATAATGTTTACAATAGTGCAAAGTACAAAAATGTTGTCAGAAACACTTGTCTACCCCCTAAGTAAACGCACAACGAACACTTTGTAAGTATTAGTACGTTATGAGAAAATAATAGATGGTTGTATGTTCTTCATAACATAAATTAAATATTTATAACTAAAATGTCAAAATCATTGACCTAGTACATTTTATTGTGACGTTCCAAACTATGGTTCTAGTTACCCTACTGGTGGAACGCAGACATGGGAAGCATTAAAGTACGCAAGAGAGAACATGTTTCAGGAAGCAAACGGAATGAGACCCAATGTATCTCATACTGCCATTGTTGTAACAGACGGTAAGTAAAATCTAACCTCATTAAAAAGATCTTGTACTTAAGGTACTGTGCCTTTCGCCATTGATTTACCATAGGCAAAAAAGAAAAAATACAAAAATCTCTCGAACGGCACAATGCAATTCCACCAAACTTTGCAAAAACAAATGTTATCTTTGTTTAATTTATATACTCTAAGAAAAATGAAGTAAAACACAAAAGACTAATGTCTTGATGAGTAATGAGTTACTGACAACGATACCAAAGGTTCCTAGGTCTTAAAATGTTTACAATGTGAGTTATTTGTAAAAGTGTGTTTGACCTTCCATTTCCTGGTCGCGAAAATGGATGACATAAAAATAAAGTTGATTTCTCCCTTCACAATTGATAGCTTTTTCAAGGACCTTAGATATTGTTGTCAGTATCATTTTACGCATGTTGACATTTGAATTGATATTTTTGTGTTGCTTCCTTTTTGTGATAAATAGCAAAAAGAATTGTAGGGATTTGTTAGGTTAAATTATTTTTCTTTATGTTCTTACTTTTCTTAATGTATTCAAAATAATCATACACATATAGCATTTATGTGTGCAAAGTTTGATGGAAGTGTATTGTGCCGTTTGAGAGGTTTTGATATTTTTCTTTTTTGTCTATGGCAAAGCATTTGCAAGGTGCGCAATATCTTAATCATAAGTAGCCTTAAATAAAGACGTTGCATTTTTCATTGCTATGTCATAGACAAAAAAGAAAAAAATATCAAAATCTGTGAAACGGCACAATGTAGTTCCATCAAACAAATCAATGCGTTAAGTATTTGATTAGTTTTTCATAAGTTAAGAAAAGTATAAACAGTACAGAAAAATAGTTAGACTTAAAAATCTCTAAACTTCATTTTTGAAATAATTACAAACAGAAAGTAATACAAAACAACAATTCAAATGTCAACAAGAGTGGAATGATACTGACATATAAGGTCCTTGGAAAGAACTTTCAATTTAAAGAGAGAAATCTACATTTTTTTGCCATCCATTTTTTTGCGACCGGGAAATTGAAGGTCAAACAAACTTATGCAAACAACTCACAGTGTATACGTCTGTTATAACAAAAGACATTTGGTGTTGTTGTCACTAACTCAATTCTCATATTTAAATTGTTGTTAAATGTTGCATTGCTTTTGTGATTATTTGCAAAAAGAAGTTCAGGGATTTTTACGTCTAACTATATATTTGTCTTTACTGTTAGAACTTTTCTGACCGTATCTTTTATAGTTCGAACATTTCTTAGCGTATCTTTTATTAACAACACATAACCGACATTAGTTTGTGTAAAGTTATATTGAACTGCATTTTGCCATTACAGAGATGTTTATATTTTTATCAACGACAGTGCAATGACAAATGCCATAGCAACTTCAGGAATTTCAGACACCCAATTAAATAAACATAAACAAAACATATACCTATCACATTTCTATAAAATGATATTGCTTCTACCGGGGAGCGCACCCGCACCGTCATGGCGACAGCACCTAGCAGGGCAATTCCGACGACGCAACCAATGGAGCTAGCCGGGACAACTCCAAAAAGGTTTACCGAAAAGCCGTTATCATTACTGCACGACATTGGTAACGGGTTATTTTACTGATAACAGTACTGACTATGTACGCCGCCATACTGCACAAATAGCGCAGAAAAGAAACATTTCGATAAAGGAACATGCTGCTTGCACATTTGAAGCCCCATAAATCATAATATATTAATTCATTGAAAATGTTAACACAGTTATCACTTTTATGCTATACTTGTTAAAAAGACAGCAATCTCATTTGTCGTTTGATACGTTCACGTGGTTTTTAAAAACAGAAAGCAGATTCGATTGGATTTCGCATGTTATGAGACGTATTGATGCTAAACAGAAAACAGTGCTTTGTCAAAAATAAATTTAAGCTTAGAATATGATAAGCAATCGCTGTCAAAATATGGTTACCTAAATATGCTGAAATAATTTGTATTTAATAAGCATAACGCTTTTCAAATTATTACAAAAATAGAATATGCATATCGGGAATTGATACAACCAGAAAAACACAGCCTCCCTACGCAGCCAAAAGGTAGAGATGGTAAAAAAGCATAAGTTGTCAAGAGAATGAATTTCAAATTAGACACCACTGACCATTAAAGTAATAGACAACCATAAGGGTTACCGCCTTGGAAAGGTCTCTGGCAACGTTTAAAACTGTGTGCTTAAACCAGGTTCTAGGGTTCATCGACCTCACACTTGCCCAATAGGTTCTCATATGAACAAAAAACTAAAAGTTGTCCAGTGCCCAAGGTTATAAAACTGAGCATGGAAACCAGTCTCAAATCTCAAGCATCTGATTGGCTGAAATGGCGACTGGTCGCCATTTCAGCCAATCAGATGCTTGAAATTTAAGACTGGTTTCCATGCTCAGTTTTATAACCTTGGAACCTGGTGAATGAAATCCAACCCGACCATCTACTTGATATTATAGCATGCAAAAGCTAACAAACATATAAAATAGTAAGAAATACGCCAGCTACATTTCTGTGAACTAATTTCTCATTTCTGGGAAAAGTTATTTTAATTTTATTTGAAATTAAAAAAAATATCTGTGAAGATATATTTATATAGACGATATTTTTCTTATGACGAAAATCATATGACTATATATATTTTAAGGACGTAGCGAGAACTTCAATGAAACCGTTAACGAGGCGGCATTGCTCCGTGACGCCGGTGTGATCATTTACACCGTTGGAGTGGGTCTTCTGGATCAGAATGAGTTAAAACTGATAGCCTCCAATGACACTTATGTGTTCCATGTCAGCAACTATGAGCATATCGATGACATTCAGGGACCTCTTGCAGAAGTACCGTGTAGAGGTAAGCTTAATCCTCTTTGTATTTCGATACTTCTTTTGTATTTCGATACAAACACAAAATTAGCATAAAACATCAACCAACGTCTATTGCAAAACACTATATGTAATATCATAAAGTGAGAGTGGTTTACAGAAGAGCGAAACAAAAATCAAATCAAATTGTCAATGAATAATAAACAAATGATATTGCCTCTTGCTGGGAGCGAACCCGCATCGTCAGCAGTCAGCCCTGCAATACCGATGACGCAACTCATTGAGCTAACCCAATAAAGGTTTATCGGATAGCACTGATATACGTTATCATCACTCCAAAGCATCGGTAATAGGTTATTTTACTGAAAATAGAACTGATTATATGTACGGGGAGACTTTTTACGGCCGCCAAGCTGCAAAAAAAACGCTACTGAAAATTTCGAACAACATTGTCACTACCACAAGTAAACATTAATTTTGTAGTTAGTTATATCAGAGAAAACAATTTGTAGTTCATATTATTAGAAGAAACAGGTTATTTTTACAGATAACAGCGAATGTACTGAATACGAGAAAACCCCGGATGCTCCCGTGCTTAGTACGAGTAAAAGATAAATGCTTAGACAAACTGTTTAATGCTAAATCGGTTTGTCGCCTGACGAATAATGATCAGATTTGGTTTCCTTATTTAGTTTTATGGTGAACCAACACATATTCGCGACCAATCAATTTCGTTTATGGCACTGAAGAGCGTAAATTTTCGCGTGAATAATTATGCAAGTCATTTATGTTTGCTTGCATTTATTTTACATTGACAACAAACATTATAAAAATTTTGATATTTTGGTAATTATATTAAACTTATTTGCCGTAAAAAAGAGTAAATTATTAAATTAAATTGTTTTCATATTTTTATTTCTAAAACTATCGCGAAACTGCAACACCAGCCACTTGCTGATGATGGAATTTTATTTATTTCGTCATGTTTTATAACAATTTATTTCACTTCAGGTGACATTCTTCTAACAAAATGGAACTTGAGTTTCAAAGAAATTATTTTGCAACAGCTGCAATACTTATAACGAAACAGAACTGTATTCCTTACATCAAGTTTCATAATAATTTATTTAGCTTCATTTAACCTAGTTGCAGATGAAACGGAACTTTTTGTCTTAAATCAAGTTCCATTACAATTTATTTAACTAGTTGCTGATAAAAAAGAAAATTTATTCCTTAAATCAAGTTTCAATGAAGTTATTTTGCTTCATCTGACCTATTTGCTGATAAAACGGAACTTTATTCATTAAATCAAGTTTCAAAGAATTCATTTTGCTTCAGCTTACTTACTTATAACGAAAAAAAAAATTTAATCAAGTTTCAAAGCAATTTGTTTCGCTTTATCTCAGATAATCGGTTGCCGAGGAAACCGAACTTTATTCCTTAAATCAAGTTTCAATGAATTAAGTTTGCTGCATCTTACCTTTTTGCTTAGTTGCTGATGATACAGAACTGTATTCTTTATATTATCAAGTTTCATGACATTGTTTTGCTTTGTCTGACCTACTTCAACGAAATGAAACAGTATTCAATATGTCATGTTTGATTACATTTTTTTTTGCTTCAGCTGTCCTTGTTGCTAGAGAAAACGAAACTTTATAACCGTAATCTAGTTTTCTAACAATTTTGTTTACAGATATCACAGCTGCTGATGAAACAGACCCTCTTGTCGAGTAGTTCCTGGTCAAAAACATGAAAATGAATTTATGTAAATTTAAGAAAGTAGATAATAAATTATTGTTTGAAATGATAGATGATTTATTTTTGTTATCTGACTATCTATACCAGTAAACTGGTACATATAAATTACTCCATCATGTTCTTTCGTGATTGCGTGTTGAGTTAAAATAAAATTATTCATCTGCATACCAGTCATATTTTACCATCATGTGCTAACCATCGTAAGAGATGGACTAAGCTTTTTAATTATTGAGTTGCGCTCTACCCGTTGCTATGCATCATGGACAGTAATATGAAAAAGTAAAATATGCATATCAGGAATCGCCACACTCAAAAACACAGCCTCCCCAAAAAGAAGAGAGGACGAGAGAGAGAGAGCATGTTTTATATAAGTAAGTCAATTCAAATAGGACGCTAAAAACAATTAAATAAGAAAAAGAACCTTTGGGGATACCGCCTTGGACGTTCAGTGGCAAAACAAATTGCCACTAAGGGGTTTAAACCAGGTTCTAGGGTGCACCAACCTCATCCTTGCCCCAACAGGTTCTCGTATCACAAAACAAGCACAAGTTGTCTTGGTGAAATAACTCCAACCCACCCATCGGCTCAACAATGTTGCATGCAAAAGCACCCAACATATTACACATAAGAAGCTAATAGCATTGCAAAGCCAGCCAAAGGGTAGGTACTCATTGATCTTGAGCTCCTGAGGTTAAATTAGCAAGAACACGATGACAGGGATAAAAGAAACGAATCGAGCTTCTAGGTTCTTTTAAGAAAGGATTTCCTCATAAACCTTCATAAACTCTTAAACCCCTGCCACCGTCATGCAACCAGAGAGGTAAGCATAATGATCAACTGTAGATCGGTTAATCACCAGGCCTGCAGAGCGCTGTAAAATTTCATGTTGGTAACCTTTCTTTTTACATAAAAAAATTTTCAGATGGTGTTTACAAATAACCGAGAGAGATTAACAATGCCTTTTATCTTCTTAAGTTTGTCAATTAAATCTCCATAAAACACCGGCTGTGAAATATCTTGTTGCAATAGTGATTTTAACTGCATCTGTATATTAGAAAACGGGTTTTCCTAAATTTGTGATAACGATAACCCTATTTTAAAAGTTTTTCTGTAATGCACAGATTACGTTCATTGAAATCATTTACATCATTGCAAGCTCTTGAAAAGCGAACAAGTTGTGAAATATAAAAGAGGAAAATCGCCGTCAAAAAACGGAATATTTACTATATTAAAATTAAAATCATCTCTTTTATCATGTATTTTAGTAATGACGTAACCATTTTCAATAGACATATTTAGATCAAGAAAGTTTGCTTGCTTTTCTGAAGTTTTCGATTTATAAACCTGTAGTTCTTTAGGATAAATCTTCTTAACCAGTGATGAAAAATGGTTATTATCTATATTTAATTATTCATCAAGGTATCTTGAGGTGTTATTAAAAGCTGTAATTATATCATATTGATGTTGAAAAATAACATTTGCCCTTGTACAGGCTTAATCAAACCGATCTAAATGTTTCAATGCCGATTCATATGCATAGCTGGCCAAATCCGGACTGCATAGATTTGCTAAACAGCTAAAACATAGAGAGGAAAAAAGAGCTTGGGCAATAAAATGATCAATTTCATAAGACACTACACATAGTGAACCAAGATTACAGCCTTAAAACGGTCAGTGGCAAATCAATTTACGACTTGGGGTTAGAACCAACCTCAAAATTGCCTAAACTGGTTCTAACTTGAACAAAGAAGTATACGTTGTCTTGTTGAAATAACTCCAACCCACCAATGTTCACGTTTCAATAATTATTATAGTAACAGGTAACAGTTCTGACGAGGATGGCACCTGCAGCAGTACTTTGAACAAGACTTACCCCATCAACCCGAATAGTCAAACCTGTCTTTAAATACCGCTAAGGGGAAGACCAAAAATGGTCTCTTAAGGCAGGTGATCTGTGTTCACAGGTGAAATTGTTTTTTAACCAGACCGTGGGACAAATAAAATATTGTCTATATCCACAGGTTGTGTTAGTTTACAAGTGGTCTGCAGCTTAAGTTTGTCTGTATTTCAAGCCATGCAGAATGTCCATCATAATTGTGGGTTGCGGTATATCGACATGGTTGAACTATTCTTTTGGGATAAGGATTGTATATACTGCGTATGTCTCTTGCCTGGTTGGCTAGGCGCGGCCGCCGTTTTATTTAAGGATTGAATCGATAGTTGATGGTTTCCATTTGGGTATGGAAAACAGTTGGGTTGTTTAAAGTGTGTGAAGCCTGAAGGGCTTCACGCGTACTTAAACAACCCAACAGTTTTTTATATACCCAAATGAAAACCATCAAATATTGATTCAATCCTTATATTTACACTCATTAATAATCTCATAAATACAGACTGAAATAACTAGAAGAATTCGTAATATTACGGCTTTTTTTATTGCTTTGGAACAGCTACGTTGACGACAAAGTGAATGACGGCACGCTTTTTCGCAGCAACTCGTGGCAAAACGTGCGTGCAAGGCGACGTCACACGTTAAAACATCGCGCAACGTCTAATAAATTGTGAAAGGCTCTACTGCAGCCACGCCTTTTAAATAATACGTCACACTGTTTACCATCAGAACTTATGATTCGTTACATGAATAAGACTTCATCGTAGATGATGAAGTTGGAGTGTGTATATAATTCGCTTTGAGGTTATAAAAATATTTCAATTTCTGGATTGGTGTTTATCTGAAAATACCGCATCGAACGTTTCATGTTCACCGCTATATACATACCGTAGTTTGGAATGGATCAACATTGTTACAGTAGTGTTAACCTTGGGCTACGCGTCTAGAGCAGAGCAGTATTATGGTTTTCCAAAAGGCTCAATCAAACCGATCCTGATGTAGTTTCTTACTTGCGGGTTCGATAGCTATAAAAGTTCCATTTTCATATTTTTGTATATTTACGTAAGATATAGAACTAAGTGAAGATTATTCTCTATGTATAGTATGGTATTCGTAACATGACAGTCATATAATTGTAAAAGATATATTTTATCATATAAACAATTTTTATATACTTCACTTTCTCTTGAATGGTGAGTATTTTGTTCTAAAATTACATTAATCATTGTAATTAGAGAGTTTTGAATAGTTTAGAAAAAAATGGAATACCGGTATGCATATCGGGAATAGCAGCATCCAGTAGACACAGCCTCAACATCACGAGTGAGTGGGTAGGGATGTGAAAAAGGAATGTGAAATAAAAGGATAAATAAACACAAGTATTGATTAAATGCACGTTGAGACGTTTTAAGGCCGGTACACAAGTGTGAATAAGGGAATCAGTTTTAAATTGCAACGACTTATTCGCGATTTATTTATTTTTTATAAATGCTCATTACATGTAATAAACACAAACCTATACATAATCAAGATTTGTTGGTAAGCGGATGTACATATTTGAACCTTACACGACCGAACAATTATAATAAACGATGAAACCATTAACCAATTCGGAATTTAATAAAGTCCATTTATTAATTTATCGACCAAAGTCACACAGGCAAACATCACAGCCGTGTTGGTCTTTCTTGTACTTTGGTGGAGTGCCGCAGTCAAGTAAACACTGCTGGGCTTGACATCCGGTGAACCGTGCTGTTGTTGTCGTAAAATCAGCTGAAAGTAAAAAAGCATCATTTTGATACATGCGACTCCTCTATAGAATGTTTGTTGTCGTAAAATCATCTGAAAGTAATAAACTTTCATATCTCGTGATGCCTCTATAGAATGGTTGTAGTCGTAAAAATAGGAATAAAATGAATCAATCATATTTTAATGCACGCGGTCCTGTATAGAATGTTTGTTGTCGTAAAAGCAGGTGAAAGGTGTAACAAATCATATCACGTGTTGCATTGTGTTTCGAATGTGCGTTTTGCCAATGGTACGTCACGTCAATTCGAGGATCGCAATTATTTGCCTAGTTTCATTTTGTCCTGTCTTGCAATCAAGTTAGTAAAACAAATTATATTATAAATAATTATACATAAAATTATCAAATTAAAAAAAATCCTGGCACAATTCAAACTCCTGTCTTCATATTTTTACAATTTGCTTACAGTCTTCGGGAAAACCATAAATAACCCAATAAGAAAACCCTGAATTATAACTTGTTTAAAGACCCTTTTGAAGAAATTTTTGATATACAGATATCTAATGGATCAATAAGAACTACTATAAAACTGTTGATGAAAACTCTTGTAAAACAAACTTCAATAGCATTCAAATCGGAATAAAAGAAGAAAACACGAGAAAACACGAGTTGAATTGAACTTCAACATGTTTGTTTATTTATAACTTTTTTTTTCATAATAACACCAGACTTTATTGCGTTACGTAAGCTGTTTCAGAGAGATGATTACATATTAAACTAAAACTTCATTTCAATGACGATCATGCATGCCGCGAAATTATTGGCTTTGTGAATAGTTAGCATATGCAGAAATGATAAAATGTAAGAAAAGATCCAAAACCTAAAATTTAACTATATAAACGCACGTAGACATGTCTGTACTTTGCAATTGAAGCGGTTTATTGTTATCACCACATTTTTTCCTTTAGGGAGGTATGGTTGACGAAATAATTACAGAACAACGTAAACAATTATTTATAGGAGGTTAATGAAGGCCTAATATTGGCTTTAAATATACATTTTTTTAAATTTTGTTACATATAATTATTTCAAATGTAAACGCATTTCTATACATAAAATTTTTAATAAATTAATAGTAAAACTAGTCAAACATTAGAAAGTAGTTTTAAATCAATCGCTGTTAATAAAGTTGTAGAATGGGCCGTCTACCAATTTGAAAGCAAAATATTAACCATCATGAATTAGTCCATATAGAAATATTGATCAAATTATTATGGTTGGCACCATAGCCCTTTTCAACCAAAAATATGTTGGAAATTGGCTAAAAATTTTATTATAATGTCAGTCTGGGGACATGCATGCAGCTCATGTCAAACACTATGAAGATCAAGTAATTCAAAGAAATGTGTACACCGGAGATTTTCTTGATACATAACTAAAGACTTATAATTTTAACATCATATAAGGTATAATTCAAAATGATGTGTGGTTAACTTGAATCTTAGAATACTTTAAGTAGTATAAAATGAAGACTTCACAATAATTTGTGGTAAACTTGATACTTAGCAAACTTTGAGTAGCATAAAATGAAGACTTCCCAATGATAAGTGGTTAACTTGATGCGAGGCAAACTTATAGTAGTATATACTGAAGACTTCACAAAGATTTGTGGTTAACAAAGTGCTTAGCAAACTTTGAGAAGTATATAATGAATACATCACAATAATTTGTGGTTAACTTGAAGCTTAGCAAACTTTGAGTAGTATATAATAAAGACTTCACAATGATTAGTGGTTAAATTGATGCTTAGCAAACTTTGAGCAGTATATAGTGAAACTTTTACAATGATTAATAGATAACTTGATGCTCATCAAACTTTAAGTAGTATATAATGAATACTTCACAATGATTTGTGGTTAACTTGATGCTGAGCAAACTTTGAGTAGTATATAATGATGACTTCACAATGATTAGTGGTTAAATTAATGCTTATCAAACTTTGAGTAGTATATAATGAAGACTTCACAATAATTAGTGGTTAACATGATGCTTATTAAACTTTGAGTAGATTATAATGAAGACTTTACAATGATTTGTGGTAAACTTGATGCTTAGCCAACTTTGTGTAGTATATAATGAAGACTTCACAATGATTAGTGGTTAAATTGATGCTTATCAAACTTTGAGCAGTATATAATGAAGACTTCACAATAATTTGTGGTTAACTTGATGCTTTTCAAACTTTGAGTAGTATATAATGAAGATTTCACAATAATTAGTTGTTAAATTGATGCTTAGCAAACGTTGAGTAGTATATAATAAAGACTTCATAATATTTTGTGGCTAACTTGATGCTTATCAAACTTTGAGTAGTATATAATGAAGACTTCACAATGATTAGTGGTTAACTTGATGCTTATCAAACTTTGAGTAGATTATAATGAAGACTTCACAATGATTTGTGGTTAACTGAGTGCCTAGCAAACTTTGAGTAGTATATAATAAAGACTTCACAAACATTTGTGGTTAACTTGAAGCTTAGCAAACTTTGAGTAGTATATAATGAAGACTTCACAATGATTAGTGGTTAAATTGATGTTTATCAAACTTGGAATAGTATATAATGAAGACGTCAAAAAGATTAGTGGTTAAATTGATGCTTATCAAACTTTGAGCAGTATATAATGAAGACTTTACAATGATTAATGGTTGACTTGATGCATATCAAACTTTGAGTTGTATATAATGAAGACTTCACAATGATTAGTGGTAAACGTGATGCTTATCAAACTTTGAGTAGAATATAATGAAGACTTCCCAATGATTAGTAGTTAACTTGATGCTTAGCAAATTTTGTGAAGTATAAAATGAAGACTTCACAATGATTTGTGGTTAACTTGAAGCATATCAAACTTTGAGTAGTACATAACGAAGACTTCACAATGATTAGTAGTTATCTGGATGCATAGAAAAATTGGAATATTATAATTATAAAGAAAACTATACAATGATTAATAGTTAACTTAATGTTTATCAAACTGAGTAGTATATAATGAAGACTTCCCAAAGATTAATAGTTCACGTGATGCTTATCTAACTTTGAGTAGTATATAATGAAGACTTCACAATGATTTGTGGTTAACTTGATGCTTATCAAACTTTGAGAAGGTTATAATGAAGACTTCGCAATGATTAGTAGTTAACTTGATGCTTATCAAACCTTGAGTAGACTATAATGAAGACTTCGCAATGATTAGTAGTTAACTTGACGCTTAGCAAGTTTTGAGAACAATAAAATGAAGACTTCACAATGATTTGTGGTTAACTTAAAGCTTAGCAAACATTGAGTAGTATATAATGAAGACTTCACAATAATTAGTGGTTAAATTGTTGCTTATCAAACTTTGAGTAGCGTAATGAAAATTTTACAATGATTAATAGTTAACTTGATGCTTATCAAACTTCGACTAGTATATAAACAAGACTTCACAATATTTGTGGTAAACTTGATGCTTATCAAACTTTGAGTAAATTATAATGAAGACTTCACAATGGTTGGTGGTTAACTTGATGCTTATCAAACTTTAATTAGTATATAATGAAGACTTCACAATGATTAGTAGTTATCCTGATGCATAGAGCCCCGCCCGGCTAGCTCAGTTGGTAGAGCATCGGACTGTCAATCCAGGGGTCGTGAGTTCGATCCCCAGCCGAGGCGGGAAAAAAAATTTCTCCGTAACAATTGAACTCGGACATTGCGTCTGAGAGTCATTTGTCCCTCACCTCTGATTCAAGTGAGGAAGCAGTCAGTCGCTTGCGGAGAAATTGGTTAGTACTGGTTGGAGACCCAGGAACACCGGTTAGGTGGACTGACCGCCGGGATATAACCTAGCTGTTGAAACCAGGCGTTAAAACCCGAAACAAACAAACAAACAAAAATCCTGATGCATAGACAAATTTGAAGATTATATAAGGAAGGCTATACAATTATTAATAGTTAACTTGATGCTTATCAAACTTTGAGTAGTATATAATGAAGACTTCACAATGATTAGTGTTTAACTTGAAGCTTATCAATCTTTGAGTAGTATATAATGAAGACTTCACAATAATTAATGGTTAACTTGATGCTTAGCAAACGTTGAGTAGAATATAATGAAGACGTCGCAATGATTATTAGTTGACTTGATGCTTATCAAACTTTGAGTAGTATATAATAAAGACTTCACAATATTTTGTGATTAAATTGATGCTTGTCAAACTTTGAGTAGTATATAATGAAGACTTCACAATAATTTGTGGTTAACTTGATGCTTATCAAACTTTGAGTAGTATATAATGAAGACTTCACAATGATAAATAGTTAACTTGATGCTTATCAAACTTTGAGTAGTATATAATGAAGACTTCACAATGATAAATAGTTAACGTAATGCTTATCAAACTTTGAGTAGTATATAATGAAGACTTCACAATGATAAATAGTTAACTTGATGCTTATCAAACTTTGAGTAGTATATAATGAAGACTTCACAATGATTATTGGTTAAATTGATGCTTATCAAACTTTGAGTAGTATATAATGAAGACTTTACAATGATTAGTGGTTAACTAAGTGCTTAGCAAACTTTGAGTAGCATATATAATGAAGACTTCACGAAGATTAGTGGATAAATTGATGCTTATCAAACTTTGAGTAGTATATAATGAAGACTTCACAATAATTTCTGGTGAACTTAATGCTTATCAAACTTTGAGTAGTATATAAAGAAGACTTTACAATAATTTGTGGTTAACTTGATGCTTATCAAACTTTGAGTAGTATATAATGAAGAATTCACAATAATTTGTGGTTAACTTGGTGCTTATCAAACTTGGAGAAGTATATAATGAAGACTTCACAATGATTGGTGGTTAACTTGATGCTTAGCAAACTTTGAGTAGATTATAATGAAGACTTCACAATGATTGGTGGTTAACTTGATGCTTATCAAACTTTGAGTAGTATATAATGAAGACTTCACAATGATTAGTAGTTATCTTGATGCATAGAAAAATTTGAATATTATATAAGGAAGACTATACAACGATTAATAGTTAACGTAATGCTTATCAAACTTTGAGTAGTATATAATGAAGACTTCACAATGATTAATGGTTAACTTGATGCTTAGCAAACGTTGAGTAGAATATAATGAAGACTTCACAATAATTTGTGGTTGACTTGATGCTTATCAAAGTTTGAGTAGTATATAATGAAGACTTTACAATAATTTGTGGTTAACTTGGTGCTTATCGAACTTGGAGTAGTATATAATGAAGACTTCACAATGATTGGTGGTTAACTTGATGCTTATCAAACTTTGAGTAGATTATAGTGAAGACTTCACAATGATTGGCGGTTAACTTGATGCTTATCAAACTTTGAGTAGTATATAATGAAGACTTCACAATGATTAGTAGTTATCTTGATGCATAGAAAAATTTGAATATTATATAAGGAAGACTATACAACGATTAATAGTTAACGTAATGCTTATCAAACTTTGAGTAGTATATAATGAAGACTTCTCAATGATTAATTGTTAACTTGATGCTTATCAAACGTTGAGTAGAATATAATGAAGACTTCACAAAGATTAGTAGTTAACTTGATGCTTAGCAAATTTTGAGTAGTTTAAAATGAAGACTTCACAATGATTTGTGTAAAATTGGTGCTTAGCAAATTTGAGGTAGTATAAAATGAAGACTTCACAATGATTTGTGGTAAACTTCATGCTTATCAAACTTTGAGAAGTATATAATGAAGACTTTACAATAATTAGTAATTAACTTGATGCTTATCAAACTTTGAGTAGTATATAATGAAGACTTCTCAATAATTTGTGGTTAACTTGATGCTTATCAAACTTTGATTAGTATAAAATGAAGACTTCACAATGATTAGTGGTTAACTTGAAGCTTATTAAACTTAGAGCAGTATAAAATGAAGACTTCTCAATGAATAGTAGTTAACTTGAAGCTTATTAAACTTAAAGTAGTATAAAATGAAGACTTCTCAATGAATAGTTGTTAACTCGAAGCTTATTAAACTAAGAGTAGTATAAAATGAAGACTTCTCAATGAATAGTAGTTAACTTGAAGCTTATTAAACTTAGAGTAGTATAAAATGAAGACTTCTCAATGAATAGTAGTTAACTTGAAGCTTATTAAACTTAGAGTAGTATAAAATGAAGACTTCTCAATGAATAGTAGTTAACTTGAAGCTTATTAAACTTAGAGAAGTATAAAATGAAGACTTCTCAAGGAATAGTAGTTAACTTGAAGCTTATTAAACTTAGAGTAGAATACAATGAAGACTTCACAATGATGAGTGGTTAACTTGATGCTTAGAAAACGTTGAGTAGTACGAGGGGTGTCCCAGAAATTCGTAGACTGTGACCATATTTCGATCAATTTGCGCGGAATTGATTAATCAATTACATAAACGTAAAACTCAGGATATTTTCTTTATTTTAACTTAGATTTTATTATGTCTTAAACGTTTGTTTTTATTTGCCGATATTTTTTATAACCATGGTAACGCGATATTGCCCCACGTCAAAAACGATTCTCACTTTCCTATTTGTTTAGCTATATTTAACGCATTTTTCAGCTGAACTTCATGAAACTATGGGAACATATAAGGCATCCATTTGGTGACGTCATTACAAAATTTGACGTCAGTCGGTCGTTGCGTGTTGAAATCAACAGCGTTTCCGCTAGTCACGGTGTCTTCGATCTAACGTAAAAATGACATCACATGAACGCATGGAGATTAGAGCAAACACCGACAGAAACATATAAATTGTTGCAGCAGACAAATCGGGAATCCTCTGTAAGTCGGGCTCTTGTGTTCAGATGGCCGCACAGACATCAAAGACGATGAGCGACCGGGTCGTAATGCTGTCATCCGTACGACGTCGTCAACGTCAATCAAAAACTTGCTTGAAGGAGACCGCCGCCTGACAGTAAGAGAGCTTGCGGAAATCGCCGATGTCAGCCGCGGAACCGTGCACCGGATACTGACGGAAGATCTAAACATGAACAGGTATTTTAATTAATTTTACCTGGTATTGAGAAAATAGCTATTCATAATTGTTCATGCGATTCTCATATTCACAAATTATTTATAAAAGAACAACAACACGACAACGATTCATTGAGTTGATTACGAAAGGAAAATAAAAAGATGATCTAGACAAAGTATTTTATTATTGATAACATTAAAATAAGACATAAATATCTTTATTGAATTTATTATCTTTCCAATATTAGTTCACCCTTTTTAAATGGGTCGAACTGTTGAACATAATATACACTGATTAATTTCAGGTACACGCAAGATGGGTCCCAAACTCCACAATGCTGATGAGCGTGAACGGCGCGTGTTCGAATCCGAGAAGTTCTTACGGCGGTGTCGAATGCAGGGCGATGCCTTTCTTGACAACATTGTGACGATGCATGAAACCTGGTTGTACTTACATGACCCGGAAACACGCTAACAGTCTGCGGTGTGGTGCGAGAGCGGCGCGGCGCCACCGGAAAAGGCACGAGTGGCGCGTTCTGCTGGAATGTATGCGATGTTCGCTGATTGTAGGGGGGGGGGGGGTGATCCTTTGTCATCTGGTTCCAGTTGGTAAAACCATCAACGGGGCCTACTACGCGAAGGTATTTTCATATTATATTTTATCAGCGCTATTTTTTATTTATGGTCGAGATGCAAAGTACACGCAGTTAAATTCCGAACATGTTCACATATTTTTCGTCATGTTCATACATTTAAAAGTAATTATAATATAAACTATTTCAAAGCGTGGCAATGTTTCATTTCTAGGTTTTGGATCGCGATCTCCAATGGGCCTCCAACGTCTTAGTCACCCTCCCTATTCCCCAGACCTGGCTCCTTTGACTTCGCACTATTTCCGGAAATTAAAGCTAAACTGAAGGGACATCTGTTTGAATCTCTAAAACAGTTTTACGCTCAGTGTAATTCGTTCATTCGGGAAAGATTGGTACCATAATATTATAAAAAGACAGTGGATAAAACGCCACGAATGACGCCTTTTGCACGCCGGTGCATACTTTAAAAAAAAAGTGAACATCAGATACCGTCCGCAAGTGAACGTCGCATATTGATTGACGGCGTGGGGCGATACTGTAAACCATGTCTTATAGTTTTAACATGACTTTTGTACCGTTGCTTGTTTTATTGTAATTTTTTGCAAAGATATGTAAAATAGATTGAATTTTATGTATATGCAATTTATTTTCTTCTAAAAGTATCATCCAAGAAGTTATGAGCACAGTCTACGAAAATCTGGGACAACCCTGGTATAAAATGAAGACTTTACAATCATTTGTGGTTAACTTGATGCTAAGCAAACTTTGAGTAGTATAAAATGAAGACTTCTTAATGATTAGTGGGTTACTTGATGCTTATCAAACTTTGTATAGTATAATTATATCAAAGACTTCCAATGATGTGTGGTTAACTTTATACTTAGCGAACATTGAGTAGAGAATATTTTGTTGCTTAAACAACATATTTGATGGTCACTTTACAACTTTTCTAAGTATACACTTGCGTACTGGGGTATTACTTGCTTGATAATTGAACTATTGCTCCAAAACTTTCATTAACTTAAAAACTTGCAATAAATACTTACTGATTTAACAGTAAATCAGTTTTCAAAATGACAGAAAACTGACTACTCACAAACATTCAGAGTACTTGGACCCATAGAATACAAATTCACATCTGTAAATAAATGTATGACACCCAACAGTGCGTATAACCTGAAGACACATTGATTTTTTGAGCTTATACAGTGCTAAATGACTTCTTTATGGAATCTTAAGCCCATTCCTGAAGAAGCCATTTTCAAGTTGCATGATTGGTCCCTCCTGTACGTACGCCTCTTCCAAGATCACACAACCGATTTTCAATTAGATTTTGATCCGGATTTCTAGCGCACCATGGAAATATTCTGACGTTATTCACCTCAAGAAAAACGTCTCGTGTTCGTCGAACGATGACACGGTGCACCATGATGCATACATAGACTGCATGCATCTTTGTGCTTGAAGACGTGGAAGGACAACCGGAACAAGGACTTGCCGCTGATATTATTCAGAATTTAAGTTCCATTGTATTAAAACTAACTAACCCTTATATCGCTGAAGGTGGCCATATGCGTTATTAACTGATATTGTGAATTTCTTTTCTGTGTGTGTCAGTATTCTAAATGAGTGTGAGCAGTCAGTTGTCTGTGATTTTGAGTAATGTTTTACTAATAAATCAGTTAGTATTTATTACATGTTTCTATTGAAAGTTTTAGAGCAATAGCTCATTTATGAAGCCAGAAATTCCCTAGCACGGGTGTGTTTACTCAGAAAAGTTGTTAATTTATTATTATTACCCAATTAATAGGGCATTAAATTACTCAGTAATACAGTTTAAAATTATGTAAACTAAATATGAACTACCTCCACAATTGCACTTGGGGCAGAAGTTAGCATCAAATGCAGCACATCCTGGTGCCGAAGGACAGTTATCTGGGAATGGAGGACAAACACCTGAAAATAAGCAAGATACATGTATTCATTAATGTTCATGATTTCGGGTAAAAATGTATTTTTCTCGCCCTAAAATCAGCATATTATAAAAATATTATTAAAAGTCCATTAATTCAATTGAAATATTACAATCAAAATAATCGGCTCGAATTTAAATAATTATATTCAATTTAAGTGGTCATTGCAACAAACCGTTGAATGCTGCTGTAGTTGGCTGTGTAGTGGTTGTTGGCGTTGTGATTGGCTGTGTGGTGGTTGTTGGCGTTGTGGTAGGCTGTGTGGTGGTTGTTGGCGTTGTGGTAGGCTGTGTAGTGGTTGTTGGCGTTGTGGTAGGCTGTGTGGTTGTTGTTGGCGTTGTGGTAGGCTGTGTGGTTGTTGTAAGCGTTGTGGTAGGCTGTGTGGTTGTTGTTTGCGTTGTGGTAGGCTGTGTGGTGATTGTTGGCGTTGTGGTAGACTGTGTGGTGGTTGTTGACGTTGTGGTAGGCTGTGTGGTTGTTGTTTGCGTTGTGGTAGGCTGTGCAGTGGTTGTTGGCGTTGTGGTAGGCTGTGTGGTGGTTGTTGGCGTTGTTGTAGGCTGTGTGGTGGTTGATGTCGTTGTGGTAGGCTGTGTGGTGGTTGTTGACGTTGTGGTAGGCTGTGTGGTGGTTGTTGGCGTTGTGGTAGGCTGTGTGGTGGTTGTTGGCATTGTGGTAGGCTGTGTGGTGGTTGTTGGCGCTGTTGTAGGCTGTGTGGTGGTTGTTGGCGATGTGGTAGGCTGTGTGGTTGTTGTTTGCGTTGTGTTAGGCTGTGTTGTCGTTGTTGGCAGCGTGGTAGGCTGTGTGGTCGTTATTGGCAGTGTAGTAGGCTGTGTGGTCGTTGTTTGCGTTGTGGTAGGCTGTGTGGTAGTTGTTGGTTGTGTTGTAGATTGTGTGGTCGTTGTTTGTTGTGTTGTAAGTTGTGCGGTTGTTGTTGGCAGTGTAGTCGGCTGGGTTGTTGTTGTTGGTTGTGTGGTCGTTGTTTGTTGTGTTGTAGGTTGTGTGGTCGTGGTTTGTTGTGTTGCAGGTTGTGAATTCGAGGTTGGTTGTGTGGTAGGCTGTAATCTTGTTGTTTGCTGTGAAGTTATTAGTGGAGGAGGTGCATTAGGTGTTGTTGTTAAAGAGGTTGCTACTGATGTAGGCAGTATTGATGTTGAAACTGCAGTGCTGGCTGCAGTAGCTAGAGTTGGTGGTGTTACGGCTGTTGTCGTTGATTGGGTTGTAGACGTTGTCGTTGATGGAGTAGTTGACGTTGTCGTTGATGGCGTAGTTGACGTTGTCGTTGATTGGGTTGTGGACGTTGTCGTCGATGGCGTTGTTGAGGTTGTTGTGGACTGAGTTGTTGTTGTGGTCGTTGATTGTGTTGTCACAACTAAAATAAAACAGAAAACGCAATTACATCACTTTTGCATTTAATATTCATTTTTTTGTTTCAAATAAACAAATGAAATAAAACTATCTATACACATAATACTTATCTAGTTATCACATCTAGTTTCGTGTACTATAAACCTGTTTCATCTCGTAGATTATAAATAAAATCCAAACCAAGTTTTAAAAAAGATAAAATCCAAACCAAGTTTACGGAAAAATACGGCAAAAAATGACATTTGTTTACAAGCTGTCTTGTATTGATCAGTTGTTTTATTGCAACATGCGATAAAATATAACTAAAAGTAGTATGCTTGGTTTTGTTGATTTAGAGTTTATTAAAAAATTTTGTTTTTTTACTAAAATATGTTTAACAATAAAACAAAAAATGTGTTTACTATTGCGACTATAAGACGTCGAAATACGGAATCGACCTTACGATTTCTACGTTTCGATTCCGATTACGGTATTGCGCATGTCACTCTTCTTTATAACAGTTTATTCAGCATTGCTGAAATAAGAAACCATCAGCATCAAGGAAGGTATCTATGTATAAATCTGTAGAACAAAATAAACACTAAGTGGATGAAAGTTCTTAATAACTCCCATTTTTAAGATATTTAATTATTGTTTTAATAATTTATAACCTTCAATTTTAAAATTTAAAATATACTGAAATTTAGTTGTGTTGAACCTGTTGAAAACCGGACCGATTTTACCCATTAAATGACGTAATACAGGCGCTTGCTTGTATGACGTAATTTTGTAAATACATTGTGACTTCATAACGACATCGAACATTTAAGTTCGATCGATAAATAAAATAGTTGAAGAGAATAAGTTATGAAACTGGCCGAGCGTAGGGAACCTGACTCTAACTCTGGATATTGTAGACTGGACAGAACTGGTCAAATAAAATCTGACCAGCTAAATGGCATTGAAGATGTGTATTCATGATCAGGACTCAAACCCAAGGTTCTCAGATATAGCATACAGCTACTCTGCTAATATAAGTTGAAATTTGAGGCATGGTAAAGCTGTATTTACCAAATGCTATCTGAATAATGCTTCATTTACAACAAATAAAAATTATTAGAGGGTCATTTCTTAAAAAAGAGGCATAGTGTAGAATGATTTAAATAGGAAGCACGGCGAAGCCATTTTTACTACTTATTATTTATTTCAGATTTTAAGAAAAATGGCTCTGTGAAACAAGTATCCTGGTGTCACGTAGTTTGACGCATTTAAACTTTTAATCCAAAACAACTTTTTGGATTGAATGTTCATTTTGAACTAAACATTAAGGGGTCGCAAACATTGCAAATGGCGAAAACATGCTAAAATTTCAAAAATAAATTTTGGGGAAAATACTTATTGCCACCTAAATTTTAGTAAAGAAATTTATTAAGCTAAGGATGAAGTTAATGTTTTCAATCTCAATTTAGTCTAATTCATGTTCTAATTACTAACCCCTAGTTAAAACAACAAAAAAAAAACACACAAAGTTAACCGTTTGCATGAGAACTCTAAAATGCAAGGACAATGTATCAAAGCAACTCATACCTGAATAAGTATATGCGGGTCTACAATGTTTAGTGCCAATTCATCAAAATAATGTTATGGTTTTCAAGAAATTCAAAGAAAACTTACTTCCTGGTTCAAACCGAAAGTATAAATTTGAAACAGGAAGTAAGTTTTCCTTGAATAACTTGAAAACCCTAACATTGTTTTGACGAATTGGCACTAAACATTGTAGACCCGTATATACTTATTTCAGGTATTAGTTGCTTTGTATATTGTCCATGAATTTCAGAGTTCTCATGCAAACTTTTTTCTTTTGTTTTAGTATATGCTTGGTAATTAGAACATGAATAAGACTAAATTGAGCTTGCAAACATTAACTACATCCTTAGCTAAATACATTTCTTTACAAAAGTCTAGGTGGCAATAAGTATTTCCCCCAAAGCTCATTTTTGAAATTTAGCCAGTTTTCGCCATTTTCAATGTTTGCGACCTCTTAATATCACGAACATACATCCTTCCTTATTTGAATAAAACTGCAATTATGAAAAAAATATTCAACTTGAAGATTTTTTTTGTAGAGCAATAAACAAACATGACAACCCAAAAATGCTAACTTTGGTCTTCACCCACATATTTTGATGCGTGTAATATAAGTTACCTTACATGTAACCACATTTCTAATTAGTTAAAAGTAAGTTAACAAACTTTCTTGCATCTGGCACAACAGAAGAACATTAATGGTGTTATTTTAATCATCTTATCTAGAATTAGTTTTCGACAATAGTTGTATGGTAAAATATTGGAAAACGGAATTTTATTAAAGAATATGTGTCTAGTCTGCTTGAAGTGCGAAAAGACACCACTCTTGGATGACTTGCGGTATCTTTCCTGTTTTCCATGACTAACCATATCTCCTGGGGTAGTGTCCTTTGCAGTTTTAATATTTTGATATTGTAGAGTGAAAAATAACAATGATGATAAATTATAAATGAAGGTAAAAATGTATGGAAACAATATAACATGTAAGGGATTTACAACAATGACAAAATTTAGTACAACATTATATTGCACTCATGCCCATCACATGATGCTAGATTTGTCATTTGTTGCAAACAACAGGAAAACTTGTTTAAAGTTGTGTACAATGGTACCAATATTAAGGATTTATTCAACAAGAGAAAAGTATTAAGTATTTCGTGTTATTTTTACTATATCATTAAACAATGATGTTTTACTGGCTTCAGTTTGCATAATTTACACACTTTAATTTATTAAATGGTCAGATGAATGTTAACTGATCATTTTGCAGCATAATTACATCATGAGGAAATCACATATTTAGTAGCAAGGTGAAAACAAACAGTGCGTCAAAATATATGGTGCGCCAAAATATGTGGTGTTACGATAACTGTTACAAGTTCAAATGTGTTGCGTGGTGAATCCGTGTTGACCATTAATTAATTGGTATAAATTAAAAAAAAATATTTTATTTAGTTTTCACAGTCCAATAGTTTGTGTCGAGCTTTTGTATACATGCCTTGGTCAAGAGGTTTGAGTGTAATGAACGCTACAGACTTCCCGAAAGTTGTAAAAAAGTGTCAGACATGTGGTCAGACAAGATGTGAAAATCTGTCTGACCGAAACAAATTCTGTCTGAATGAAACATTTAACACATTAAATAAGCAAAACACAGTATTAGGGTGTTTTGTTTTTTTCAAGTGAACGCATTGTCATTATGATGAATACGTAAAATATTTCATTCGGATATCCTCACTCATTTCCCTCGGAACAGTCTCGAATCAAAATAGCGAGAAAAATTGTAATTTAGCGAGCAAAATCGGTCTTACAACATTGGAAATCAAATTTGACCAGTCCAAATTTTACCGGACAGGTCCGACGGTCCGGCGACTTCCAGGAAGTCTGTGACACGTAGGAAAAAAAAAAGTCATCGGAAGTATTTGCATGCATTGGGCCAATAATATCGTTTATACAATTTGTTTTTTGTAATGTGTATTTCAGTTTGAAGTATACATATGAAACATGCGTGACAATGCTTGTTCAAAGAGCATGAAACTGGAATAGGAGAAAAGTTAGACTACTGGAGAGTTTTTTTTTTTAATTTACCCTTAATAAACAGTACAAACACTCAAACAGCACAGAATTTGCCCTTCCTTTACATGACTATGCAGGGCTGGACAAACTCACTAGCCCGACGCCCTGGAAAGCATAAAATTGTATCTGACAATCTCAAATTATCTGATTGCTTGTCCGTGGGCTTGCTCAATTTTTTAGTGCAGCCTAGTTTAAATGTTAATTTGATATGCGTCATTCTCATTTAGCAACATATGCATATCATATACAACAGCAAAACGTTTATTACAAAATAACACGTTTTGAGATCAGTTGACCAAACAGAATTTGCTTATTTGCGCAAAAGTGGGACTAGCTGAAATGTTTATCCATCTTGTTCCGGACTAGTTAAAAAACCGCGAAATTTGTCCAGCACTACCATGGTGTACAATTATCTATGGCATGTTCACACAATATCAGCTGAACATGCTAAATATTTGGAAGACACAGAATAAAACGCCACAAAGTTTCTCTGTGGACCATGTTGTACACACATGATGGGTCCCTGTGGTCACTTATTTAATCCTTTATTTAGTGGGTAAATCTCATAATCTTGTTCAGTTTTTTAGAAAAAAAACAATGTTGTTTCCGTTTTCACAGTTAATAACTTAACCTACTTCATGGACACACCTTTTTACCACATGGTCAGCCCATGTAAATCCAGATCAGATGGCATAGATGTAGATTTAGATCAGCCGGCACATCTTTTTGTGGTCTTTAAAATGTGATAAAACTCTGGTTTTATCCTAATCTTGTGTAGGAATTAAAGATTGCATGAAAGTTTTCATCATTACATCAGTCTTTCTTTTATGTGATCTTAATAAAAAGACCCGACATGTAATAAATAAAATATGGCATCGGTATGAATTGTTCACTGATAACTGCAACAGCAATTTATGTACATCTTTATAAGCCACAAAAGTTACTGTATAACTGACTTACTAGTTATCAGAGAAGATTTAAAATAAAACATTTCAGAGATGTGTATCACCAAGCTTATAATTACAACTTAGGAACATATGTTGTTTTTGATTGGCTAAATTGTATCAGGTGACCGTATTTTATTTCTCAATGAAACGCTACTACTAATTTATATTCATAAACGGACTACTTTCTTGACCTGGTTGCTATTTGCGTCGCCATCTTTGTTTACATCGATACGGAACTTCATCGGGGCGAAAATAAACAACCCTTCGTTAGAACTTGTCTAAATAATGGTCAAAACCAAATAAAAATATTAAGCTTTTATGTGTTTTTGTTGTTCATTTTGTTAAAACCCGTTCCTGCAAATCTTTCCTTTTAAATTACACGTCTTTACTGCCGTATTTGTAAATAATTGTCTGCGAAAATGTCAACCTTAGAGAACGAGTCCGATGTGGACTTATTCCGACAGATTATCGGCAGTTTCGAGTTTTTCATGCCGACAAACAAATTTTGACTCTGCCATGGCTAAACAGAACACAAAATGGGGAGTCAACTTATTTTAAGGTAACCATAAGATATAACACAAATTATCTTATTTGTTTTATTGTTTTAAACTGTATTTAATACATGTATGAATAAGTGTCTTAAACAAAATCAATCAAATACCCAAATAAAAGATTAGCTATAATTATAAATATACAAATTTGATTTGGTTATAATAAGAAATATAAGACATAATGTTATGTTCATACCTGTTCTTACAAATCTTTCCTTTTAAATTACATGGATCTAATGTCATATTTGTAAACAATTGTCTGCAAACAATGTCAAACTAGGAGAACAACCAGTCAAATATCGACATATTTCGACTGATCTTCAGAATCTGCAGTTTCGAGTTATTCATACCAGCAGATTTTAATGTTAACCCGTTCCTTGATATATACGCATTTTTACGCATGTGCGACCAGTGTAGATCCAGATCATCGGGCACACCCTTACCGTCTGATCAGGATCTGCTCTGGTCACATTTTGGTCAGAAATAACCTAATGAATCGACAAACAGTTTAGATCCTGATCAGATGGCACGGATGCGCAGGCTAATCTGAATCTCAACTGTACGACCTAGCAATAAAGATGTGTCTATACAGGAAAGGGTTAAAACAGAAATATTTTTAGAATTAAAACAATATTTAGTTCTGTTCTTCAGCACAGACTTAATAAAAAATATTTCGAAACACTCGTAATGAAAAATGAAAAATAGAAAATTCTGTACATACATGAGGCAAAAGACAAGTTTTAATTATAAAACACTTAATAATGATTAGTTTTAATTATTAAAAACTTTTATTATGTGTAATCAATAATTATTTTTGGATATGGGTTTAACAGATTTTAAAGTACAGCCCCATTACCAGGAGACAAAATCAAATAAAGAAAATCAAGAAAATGTGATTGAAAAGAATTATCAAAAACTAATTATTTCTAATTAATTAATTATTGACAAAACATACAATCAACATCAGAACACATATCATTTCTGTATGGTACTAATATTAAGAAACATTTTCATACTTAATTTGTTGTGGTTATAACATAAAATGTATAATAAAAAATCACACAAATATAAACTATTTGGAAAAGATACCTTAAAACTCCTTTTAGGCACCCCGGAGGGAATTAAATTTTCTTAAAAGGGTTTGGTGGCACTTATTAAGAAATGTTAATAAATAATTCTTGTAAAAATTATTTAACTGGTACTGTACAGCTTTATTATATTCATGTTACATGTAATTTTTTAAGAAATTAAAAAAATCGCAAGTTTATTGCATTTATTCAGTTTTGATCACATTTTTGGATAATAAACAATATTGAATAATAAAAAATTCTTCTCTACTTGGCGAGTACTGTAAATCAGTTTCTCCATTAAAACAGATGAGAGGAGGAGTTTATTAGGGGAGGGGTGTTTAAAATTAGTCTTATGGCAAAATTGTGCAACATCATATTTGAAAACAAGATCCATTATAATGATTACAATAATATATAAAATAAGATTAATGCTTAAAAATTTGACTTCCTTGCACTGTCATATTCACACAGCAAATTATTGTAAATAAACAAAACATTTAATTACAGAATGGTGCAAAGAAAGGCTTAGACGGGAAGTTGATCTACAAGTAATAACAAAACAAGAACTGAACAGTCATTTGAAAAAGTTCATAGATTGATTTAATTCAACAATGTTTTAACTATTATCTCAGATATACTGCTCACTGCCTTCCAGCAACTGCCACACAGGCCCTGGATGATGCGGGTTTTGAAACCAGCCACATCATGTTCATGACTGGACATAGAAACAAGGCTTCAGTAAGATCCTACAGCAGGGGAACAGCATACGTCAGAAAAAGGAAAATGTCGAAGCTTCTTACAGATGTAACTACTGGCATCATCAACAGGAACCCGAATAAAGGGTGAAATCACATTGTTCACAACCATGCCATCTTCCAGTGCCAGAGAAGAAGTAAACAGGTCTTCATGTGTTCCGACTGCCACTGAAAATTTAGTTTGAAATGAGCCTACTAAATCCATCTGCTTGTACATTTACGAACTGTAACTTCACGCTTAATGCATGATAAATGATGAAGTTGAGAAACATACAGAGTGACTTACTAACAGTCTATATTAACAGATTGACAGTTACTATGTTAAATATTTCAAACAAGAGTGACTTACTTTGTTTCAAGTTAAATAATTTAGAAGTTTCAGTTGGACTTAAAATTATATGAAAATGCGGTTATAAAGTATTGTTACACAGTAAAATGGTAACTTTTGTGTGTTTCAAAGGTGTATAAAGTGTCAGATAACTTACACGGAATTTGCATCAACACCGTGTTCATTTGAAGCAAGTTTGTAAGTAACTTTAGTAAAAATTAAATAAAAGTTTAATGGTTTGATTTCTTCTTTTCTTTAATAAAAATCTTGAAAATAGTTCAATTGACCAATATTGACCACTTTAGGAGTATTGACATCGGGACAGTTATAACTGCCCGTTTAAACCAGGAGTAGTTGATTGGTGCCAATGCTGTCAACATGGCAAAACATAAATGAACATCTTTAATTTAATTATTTATATACTTTTTAAATGCCAGTGCATAGCTTTCTACAGTGTTAAAAGCATATTTGCCATTTTCCTGTGTAAATCACTCAATGTGCACTTATTATTATTATTATTCCTGATTTTTTCCAGCAAATTAAATTACTTAGAATAAAACATACCCAGCAGTTTTTATCTAGATCTTTCCCATTACACAGCATGAATAATCCAATAGTGCATCCTGTGGCTGTGGATCACATTCTCAAGTGTCAAACATCACACAACTTTTGAACAAATAAAAGTATGTTGCTTGTATACAAGTTGTCTTGCTGGAAAGCACAAATGCGATTTTCGAACCCACATCTGCAGTAGAACCTGTCAGACCGCCTGGCTAACACAAACCAGCTTTTAACTGTTTAAGATTTTTTTGATCAGCTGTTTCCGACCACACAAATGGGTTCGTGTTATCCTCAGACCTTTACTTGTGATGGCTTTACATCGAACGTTTCATTCTGTTTTAACGTAGTGTTCACAGAAAACCATTTCAATCTGCATTTGAACAAAACCATACTCTGACTGTTTTTTTCCCCCAAAAAACACGTAATCCATTGAAATTAAATTGTTCAAAATGGCTGCTATCCGGAGTGTTGTCGGCCATTTTTAGCTACCAAAAGGGGCGTGAACAATGTATTACTACGTTAAAACGTAAACAAAAAAATCGTACAAATTTCTATTAAGTACCGTAATACATGCACTCGTATCGAGAGAAGAAGACACATAGAGTTGTAATTATAAGGATTGAATGTTATTTTTGTGCGTTTCATGGATGTATGAAATGTCAGTTGCCTTACATCTAATTTGAACATAAACACTTTCGGTGTTTATGCAAATTAGATGTAAGGCAACTGACATTTCATACATCCATGAAACGCACAAAAATAACATTCAATCCTTAAATGAAGGCTAAAGATACTTATGCAGAATTGGTAGACAGCTATGGCACAGATATGGACATTACCATGATAAACAGATACACGGTTTGCATAAATTTTCTTTATTTTCATTTATTATAGCTGCATGAATGTATAATAGACATTACACTGAATCTACCTGTGCATGAATATAAGTTACTTTCAAATTGTTAGTTTTTGTTTACATTTTACTTCATGAATACACCCTTTATCACATTAGAGACCAATGTATATCCAGTTCAGCTGGCTCATATTTTGCAGTCTGACAAGGATCTTCACTGTTTAAGTTTAGATTCATGAGGTTACTTCTGACCAAGAAGCAACCAGTTCAGATCCAGATAAGACATCAAAAATGTTCAGCTGACATGGAACTATACTGTTGTCCATGTGATTTAAAGAGTCTCCATAGAGTAAGTCAGGAGTCAGGATACCTTAAGTAATTAACAGAGCATACACAATCAATGTATTTGACAAATTTTTGTGTCTAAATATTTTAAATCAATGTTGACTGTCGACAAGTAAATTTATAAAAGCAATTAGATATAAAAAATTTGTTGAAGATAAATAAATTTGCTGTTGAATTTATTATTTCAGGAAAACAGCTTCACATGGAATGCTGTGGGGAGACCAGTTTTACTGTTCTAGACAGGAGAGGGAGCATACAGTCTACATAAATATTACTTCCACTACTAATTCCTGCAATAGAAGGTGCTGCTTTGGAAGTTTATGTCACTTGACAAGAAAAAGAATTGTCTATACAATTATATTGTGTGATTGTGATATCAAATTATACAAAACGTTTTAATGTAGACCTCATTTAAGAACAAAAAATGAACAACACCATTAGTATAATTTTGTTATGAATATAATTTGCCGTTAAATGGAACCATAGAAAATAGGAATAGACTCCTTCAGCATTTGCTTTTCTGTTCATGGACTAATTTGAATGTTTCATTCTATTCGGATAAAAAAATTCCTCTACTGTCACTCGTAGTATTATCTTAAGTCGTCAGACCCAAAAGTATGTTTGTTGATTTCAATCTTGAATATTCAAAGAATATGACAAGCTTCGCTACTTGCTCTCTCACTGGTGTCACCATATTCCAACTAAGAATTTTAGGTGTTGTAGAGTGATGTTTTACAATCTACCTTGTTAACTAGATTTTTTAGGAGTCTACATTTTTTATACCATCGGTCAGCCTTGCATTTTAATCACATTTTGGTGCTGTTTAACTAATGATAGTGCCTCTAGCTGGGAGCGAACCCGCACCGTCACGGCGACAGCGCCTAGCCCTGCAATTCCTGCGACGCAACCGATTGAGCTAACCGGGACAACCCCAAAAAAGGTTGATCGGATAGCCCTGATATACGTAACAATCATTGCATGACATCGGTAACGGGTTAATTTACTGATAACAGTACTGACTATATGTACGGGGAGACTTTTTACGGCCGCCACACTGCACAAATAGCGCTACTGTGAATTTCAAATGATAGTGCCTCTAGCTGGGAGCGAACCCGCACCGTCACGGCGACAGCGCCTAGCCCTGCAATTCCTGCGACGCAACCGATTGAGCTAACCGGGACAACCCCAAAAAAGGTTGATCGGATAGCCCTGATATACGTAACAATCATTGCATGACATCGGTAACGGGTTAATTTACTTTTGAGTTTAAGAGTTTACAGGCAAACTGGTGTATTCAACATTTCACAGGATTCTTCCAATCCTCACAGAATCATTCAACTCACTAAGATGTAGTGTTGCATCTTACAACCTTGACCAGTTTTGGTTAAAAAGTAAAACAACAAATGATGACTTGTTTCTTTGTTTTACTGTTAATCATACGATATACTTCACTTTTGATTCGTCGATTCCGAGAGAGGCAGTGCCTTAGTAAATATTTTTTGTATAAAATACGTTAAACTTTATTATTCTAAACCTTAATTATCTACTACATTTATGTAATTATGTATGTTTTATGTACATTTAAATATATAACTCGACTGTGTATTCAAATATATGTAAATATTTGACTTTTTAAAACAATTCATCGATATGTTTTGTTCTTACATGAACGCCTTATTATAAAAAATGACGGGAATGTTTGATAGCAGATATGTTCTTTAGGTCAGTAACATGGGTCTTGTCCAGAAATAAAGTTCAAAATGATGTTTGCAAACATTTACCTTTAAAAGCAAATGTTTCATTTACACATTTTCAGGTATGTACTATTAATAAATTACGTTTGCGAACATTAACCTTAAAAAGCAAAAGCTTTGTTAACATTTTTTTTCTCAGTTCTGACCCAGTTATAGACGTCATACATGTAATAACGTCTGCAAACATTAATATTAAACACAATTGTTTCATTTATCATTTCATTTAAAATCTGATTCTTTAACAATTTTTAAAGTCAATATTGCACACGTTTTTTTTACTTCTCTCTTCTACAAATATCTACCAGTGTTTTAATGTATATTAAGCCAACCAGTCAGTTTCGAGCCATTTCTCACACCGAAGGCTTGATTCAATTTATAAGTTTTGTCCGATCTTCTTTTAGTGTTTAACAATTGTGTTGTGTTTACACTCGGCTTCGGGCTTCGTATGATGTCAAAATTACACGCAATATCGTTCAAACCAACATTTCTTATTTTTTAGCTGAAGTTCTCTGCCTTACTTGAAACTATATACAACGCTTTTCAGAAATTAACTTATAAATTTAACTTAGCTGCTTGCTGCCTCATTTTAACTAAACCACAGAAGGTACAGTTACATGTTTAATTCACACACATTTTTGAAATAATAAATTTTGTACAGGTATTTCCTAGACAACACTCGACATGATCACTGCTACGAGCTCAAAATCTTATTTATTCATTATTTATTGAAGGAGGTAATTTTGTTGTTTTTCACTTGCTTATTGATAGTATCATCTTAGTTAAAAAAAAGTTAAAAATCTTATTTCAGTGGTACTTCAGTCTACCGTTTTGGCCCTAAAATCTTAAGATATGTCTTTACACGTATAGACTCTGTTCTGTGATTCAATTTCTTATTACTCCCAGGCTGCCAGTTATTTACAAATACAAATACGATGTCTTGTTCTAAAGAAGAAATGCTGTAAATTGTTTAAGATACTGTAATCCTGTATCGTTACACTCTGTGCTAGGGAAACCATTCTAGCACTGGGACGGTCGTAGAAAGTCTACCTGCGCAAGTAAGCTGATACTGTTATCTGGAAAATATCGGTTACCGGTGTCGTAAAATAATTGTAACATTTATCAAGGTTATCTGCGCAAGATGTATTGGGGTTGTTCCGGGTAGTTCAGTCAAGAGCTTGCTGAGCGTAATGTGGGTTGGCGCTTCCGCTCTAGGAATTCGATTCTCAGTATGGACCTGGAAACATCTACACCAGATTAATTACTGTCTAGGATGAACATCCATAAAACATACAGAACTAAATGATATACGCCGTTCTACATAATACTTACTTTGTCCTTCGCATAGTATGCATCCCTGTCTGTCAATGTGACACTGGCTCCATGGAATACTTGGATCCTTTGGCGGACAGCCATTTAATGTTTGAGCAGGTTTCATATTATGATTCTGAGGACTACCTGCAAGTAACAACGTCTCATTGTTGACACAACAATATGTAAGGTTCTTTAAAACGAATTTAAACTATGAAGAGAGAAATCAACATTTTTATTTTTGTTTTCCATTTACGCGACCAGTAAACACATGGTTAAACACACTAAAGTCTTCACTTTTACAAATATATCATATTGTTGACCTCTGTTAGACAGACCTTACATAGTGATGTGAGTTTCATAATGGCATTTAAATTGATGTTTCGTGTTGCTTACAAGAAGATTTTGTGTTTGGATGTAAACATTATTTTAGAAGATTTTAAGATCTAGTCATTTTTCTTACTCTAGGTTATAACTTTTCTTAGCATATGTAAATCAAACAAATATAAATAACATTGGTTTGTCCAAAATTTTATAAAGCTCCATTTTGCCATTAATAGTTTTTTAAAGTTTTCTATTTTGTCTATGACAAAGCAATGACGAACATAGCAATACCTTAACAGTAGATAAATCTAATTAATAAGAACTTGCATAACGATTATACAATGCAATATTTTTATTAATTATATCAAAAGTACATATAAGTTTAATGTGTGAATTCTATTAAAGTAAACTAAGTGTTGTTACCGGATCCTGAACAGTACGGACAGTCGTTCGCATCTGTCTTAATCATGAACTGTGGACAGTTGTTGTCAAGAGGAGGACATACTGTAATGGAAAAAATTGGTCCCAACAAGTTGTTTTGTATTTCGAAAAATTTGTTTCTATACTTAAGTACATGTATCATAACTTTTCAACAAGTTCACTTAAAGCTTCTTATTGTCGTTTTTTTAAATTTAAATTGGTAACACGATAAGAAAAACAACAAATGCGTTCAAAAATGTGTATATGTGATAAATAAAATTATGTAATAATGTCTAATATAAGGTTTATGTATTAATCAACAAGTATGAACTTAACAGAAAACTCAACAAACGTTATTTGAACTACATGGGTCTAAATCTCTGCGATTGAGTATGTCCATTTTTATATAAAATATTAATAAAGTTACTATAAAAAACTTGAAAATAGCTTATTAATAGATGTTTATTCTCTTTAGTACGGCGATTTAACAGCCAAATTTGCAAGTTTGCATATAAAGAAATAAAATGACCCCGTATACCATTATTTAGTTACCATATATTTTAAGCAAATTAATATACAAAAGCTGACGATAATGGTTTCGAATATGTTCTGGGAATGGCTATGGTAACCTTAGTATTTCATGTTCAAGACAAATTAATTTCCTAATACAAAACACATATTAAAATATTTTTTTAGCAGTTTATTTTGCCCAAATAGCATAATAATGGAGGCTAAAACTTGCTGATAGCTTATGCGTTTGTTTTGAGGTTTTGTGAATTAGTATGGCCATTTATATATAAGCGATCCTGTAAAAATTTACAAAAGACCCGGTGTCTAATTGTAATATTCAATAACGCACGTATGCAGTTAAAAAGTAAATATATAAAAATGACCTCTTGTGCATATAAACAAGGCAATTTGTAGAATGTAGGATGTACCTACTGAATCATTTTGAAAAGAACTAATATATTATCAACACAAACATTTTTAACAAGTATTATGGTTATTAGATCAAACTTGAGACTTCTACTTGTGTTAACAGGTATTTGTTTAATTTGACCTTTTTGACCTGGATTTCACCAACGTCGACACTGTTTTGAAATGTGCCTGGAAATTATCAACCAAATAAAATTTAACAAATATGATGGTAACAAAAACATGTGACTTCTACTGTTTTTACAGAACAGGTAAGAAAATATTATACGCGAGCTCTAGCGAGCGAGCCCCCGAAAGAGGCTCGCGAGCGGGCGAGCGTTTACGGTAACATGCGTATAAAAAATAGGATAGTTTACCAAAGCTCCAAACCTTCTACAACGTTTACAGGATCTACAGGAAGTTGGGTGCCTTGACACCGGTTTATTGACCCCATGACCTTATCATTACTGAGAGTTGTACGACGGGAACCAGGCAGCGGTTAATTAGAGTTATGTCCCCATGATAGCCTCGTTTTCAATGAGGCAATGAATACTACGCGACGGTGTAAATAGGCAACATTACCATAATGTAGTCAGTGTTTATTTATTTTTCAATCCGTCTTTTTTAATAAATACATGTTTATGTATTTGTGTTTTCATTTAAATTTGTCATAACGAAATTCTCATAATAATAGTTAAGCATCTCTAAATCTTTTGTAACTAATGATAAAAAGGTTATGACGTCTGTCCCTTAAGTGGATGGTGTTTCAACTGTTTACAACGTCACGAGAATGCTTTCAATTTTTTACTGAAAATGAGCGATGTTACACGATAGTACTCTAGGCTTTTTTGTCAATAAATGTTAACAAAGAAACAAGCTAACGGATTTGTATGTTAATTTTACCAAATAAATAATATTTCGCATATTCTCCGTGTAACTTTGTCCTATAGCGCGTACTGACGACGTTACCCTTTCTGTATACGATTCTTAAATGCAGTCCAGCAGGGCGTAACTCCGCCCATTAGTGACGTAATTTCTATCCCAGAGTTCGTTGCGCACGCTTTCAATGAAGTCAAGGCTGTCAAATCTTAGCGGCTGCGGTATAAAAGTTTCTAAAAGCTGCCAGTTATATTTTCGTTGTCCCTTCTCAACAGTAAGATATTTTTGTCGAATTTAACCTGGGGCCACTTAAACTTTTAATTATTTTCCAGGTCGAAGATGGTAAACTGGCTATTTTTACATAGAATCGCTTTGTTTACGTAACAACGTGATCATGTTTACATAACAAATGGCATGGAAAATTGGGTCACAGCTTGTGAAGTTGAGGCTGCCACACAGCTTTTATCCACCGTTAAAGAAATGTCAAAGTTGTGACAGTTTAACGTACTGATGTAGATGTAGATCTTACCAAATAAAAGTATTTGTACAAGGCAGAAACAAGTTAGGTCAAGTAACATATTCAGATCAAACTTATGGTACAAATGAGTCAAAGACAATACACTTACTTCTAAGGAATGTACATTTTTCATTCTTAGAAAAGGTGATGCCAGAGAAATCAGTATCTAATGTCATCAACAATGCTTTAAAAAGCTCTCAAATGAATAATTGAAAAGCCGCACGTATAAGATTTCATGTTGCCTATTTTGATTCAGGCTTCACCATGTACATGTGGTATTTTTCGCTTGGTTTTTAGCACCCAGATATTCACAGCTGGAATTTTGCAAATGTCTATAAGACTTTATCATTTACTTAAATTTAGTGCACCAGCAATTGATCATTTGTCAAAAGATATTTCAGCTTCTGTAAATATCATTCATTTCTACCATCTGAAAATAACATGTGTATTTTGAATTTTATATTTTTAATAAGTATTACACCAACAGAACAGTATTCATTATATATACATGTATACATGCGTTATTCAGGATACAGCCAAAAACAATTTCTTTAGATCTGTCATTTGCATGTTATTTTCTATTTCTCGGGTGCAAAATTAATGTAACTATGCAATTGCAAAATTCCAGCTTCTGGTTTTCAGTGATATCATATTTGTGAATTTCATTTAATTTTGATTAGTACAATTTTCATCCATCATTATTTTATTCTACACAATGTAGAATAAATGCTTTGAAAAATGTTATTAAATGTTTATTTGTAATGAAATATATATAAAAAATAAAAAAAAATATTTAAAAAAATAAATAAAAAAATAGGCAACTGCGCCATCGTCGGGTCCCGATTGCGAGAGCAGGAGGGACTATTTTTTTATGAAAAGATATTTTTGTGATATGTTATATGTACCTGCTGGAATGCTTTATGCAAACAATAGTTAGTCTTCAACCTAGCTACAAAAGGTTAGTATTTATGCCCTATTATTTAACAAAGCTTGAGCTCGCGTTGAGGCTTTGCCTTAGTTCATATTATTATTAAACTCAATCCACAATACTTGTCATAAGAGTAAACGATGCACATAATTATAACAAAATATATACGTCACTTGACATGGTGATGGTAACAGCTCTTAGATTATATTTTTTTCATTGTAAAAGGTTAATATCGCCTAATAGTATCTTGATCAAGCGTCCTTGATAATGTTTGTTGTTTTTCACCATACTTTAACACATAAACATTGTACTAGGATGCTTTATTCAAAACTGTCGGACAATTTTACCTAATTGCAAATTTTGTGTCCCGGATGAGGAAGATGACTGCGATGGTATCGCTGGACTTGTTGGAGCAGATGTCTGTGCGGTAACTGCAGAAGAAGTTGCTAAAAACAGTTAAAAAACCGAATCAGGAAAAACACATTTTTCAGAAATCAAAGCCTCTCAAAACACCATTAGAGAAGAGGAACATAACAAAGTGCGTTTTAATGGTTACACCTCCCAGTCCCGAGTGGAGAACAGCTCATCATGGACGAAGGCGAACGCTGTTAATTTTGATTCCAAACGATGGTATGCATATTAAGCTTGACATATCTTTTGCGATATTTGAGATAAATACCATGCCTTGATCAGTGACGTAAGGTCGCCAAACAAAATATTGATTTTCCCTAAACGAGACAACGATAAGCTGAACTTAACAGAATAGCATCGAAGAACTTTGACAGGGGATTGGAAAATTTGACAGATGTCTCAAAAGTTTACTTTCAAAGCTTGTTGTTTCGAAACGGATCAGAAAACTAAAAACAACTAAAAATGAAAGCACACACCCAAATCAGTCATCATCATCGGACACCCATGCCTTTTACTACACTCACGCTACGTTACAAGCCATGGGTTAATCGACTGCAGTATTTTCGTTTCTGCCGATATGAATATTCATAAGCTGACCAATGAAACGGCTCGTTACGGCGGCGAATACTCTTCAATTAAAGGTTGGAAACGAATACTACTTGAAAATGGCTGCGCCCATATCTAACATTTGTGATGCCTGTCGAACACAAATTAGTAACAAAAAATCGTATAGAAAGGTAAACACGCCAGATTTTACGAGCATGTTTGACCAGATTGGAATTAACCGACTGAATACGGCGTGCTACCCTTGTAACCGTTTTGTAACGAGACGTTTCATTGGCTGATTGCTCCGTGTGTGAGAGGACAAGGAACCAATGAAATGCCGCATTAATTATTCATGAGTACGACGTCTAGACAGTCAATAATCCCACGGCGTATGAATGAAATGCTAACGTAATGTATACGACGTGGGTATCCGACGATGATCGGTCATATGGTTGATTATATGTGTGCGTAATTTCGCGAGGAAACTAAAAACAAGTTAGTGCGCGTTCCGTCTTTAGGTGACTGATAAATATCCTAAAGAGAGAAATAAGTGGCAGAAATGTGTTTCTTTCGCAATTACTTTACCCAAACTTCCAGATGATCCAGATGATGACATTGGCGGATTCGTCTGAGCAAATGTCTGTTGGGTAGCTGTAGAACTTCCTCCACCTGAGTTGGTGACTGCAGAAGTTGCTAAAGGTTGGCTCGATTGAGGGGCTAAACCAGGAAACTCACCAGGATGAAAACTACCAAACAAATTGCTTCCTGAAAACGAAGTCTGTCGTTAATAGTTAAGCTGTATGTAATGTAATAAGAAAATTATGCTAATAATTTACATGTGTACCAACATATTAGGTGTTAAACATTTATATTTTAAAATATATTACGGGCCTTGTTTAGTTACTAATATCCTTTTCTAGATAACATCAAAAAGTTTGTTTACTAATTACCATCTCGGTCAAAATATTTAGCCACAGGTAATTTCATGTCTTCATCTGTATGTATTAATTACAGTCGACTCGTTCTTGTTATGATTAGGTAGGACGTTATATAACTGTTAATGTATTTTAATGGATATAGAAGACGTTCTTATGTCAGTCTGTCATCTCAAACAAGTAATTCGTCCTTACGAACAGTCTAGTTAAAGGTATAAAAAACAGATATTGTTCTGGGTATTTGGGAAGAGAGAACGGCCGTATGGCCGGAATGAGCCACATAATGCCTTTAAGGGGGACGGTATGTTAGTCTCGTGGCTAAATTATTAAACTTTAAATATAAGAAACTTATGACACTTAGAAATTTACTAGGAATATTTATACTTATGAGAAAGAACTGTTTATGTCTTAGAAGTTATAGATAAACTGTTAAAAGCTGATCTACATATAAAGTAATTTTGGAACATAACTAGTGTTTGTATTTCTACATCCTAAGACCTTTGTAAGAATTAACCACTACGTTACAAGGTCTTCTTTGTGGCGCCCAGTGCCAGGATCTTACTTCTAGAGGTCGTCGCGGCATAATGAGAAGGAAAACAACTATACGAGACAGCGCAGAAGTATCTACCTTACATCACGCCAGTAAACCAGAATGACGCAGAAGTCGCAATGGAGACTTACAGGTTAGTTCCATTTGCTAATCAAATCTTAATCCAATCATGATACACGGAACTGGTATTAAAATTCAAAAATGTAGGCTTTCTTTTAAAGATAATACTGGGGAAGGGGGTTATTTTTGGATTGTAGATTTTTATTTTTGGAGATCGAAAATGTGAGTCAAGGTGCCGAATTCTTGATTAGTAATTTTTAAAAATTTAACTGTTAGATCAATAATTAATTTAGGCTCTATTTGTTTTTTATTTAGTAAAAGATTTTCAAAAATTAAAGTGAAAACTTTACTAAAAACGGCAAAACAACGACAAATTTACGTGCTACATTAGTTAGAGTGAAATTTAACAATCTAAAATTTTTCTTGCACACATATTTTTTTTTTGTAATTTCCAATATTTTTCAAAAATGATAGGAAAATATTTTTGTAACAGCAACGGTTGTAGGTATAATTTTGGCATTAACTGCTTAGTTGTTTTTAAAGGAGATAAGAAGACAATTCTTTTAATGTCATTAGGTAATATAAATATTCCGAAACACTGGTTGTATAGTTTAACTACCAGCTTAAAAAATAGAAAAATGCAAAAAAAATATTTAAAAAAATAGAAAAATGTAATAGAAAAAAAAGAAATTAAAAAGACTATTTTTGGTATTAACTATAAGCTTAAAAAAAGAGAAAATTATTAAACATATTTTGGTATGAGTGTTGTACATGAATGATAGGTTTTTTCTCTGGTACAAGGTATTATTACTAGATTATGTGATGTAACTGTCGCGTTGCAAGCGTTGAGACCGTTCAATCTTTGTTTATAAGTTTTGTTCCGAGCGAATCGGATATGTATATATGTATATATTTGAGATGAAAACAGTAAAACGCTGTTGTTATCCGCGATTATGACGCGATGAATTTTAGTTGATTCCGAGAGTACCGGAAGTCGATGTTTATGACTATGTTTATGCCAATGGCTCTGATCATGCCTTGGCTATGTCTATGTTTATGTTCGCGTTTCAGTAATGTAGTATACTGATGTAAACCTTGAAAATGCGCGATAGCATTAATGGACTTAATTTTAACGTATGCAACTTTGTTGCTGCGGTAAGCCTTTTTTGAAAATGTACGGGTATGTCTTCCTACATTTCGGGCTTACACATTAATGTGTACGTTACTTTTAAGCATTGGGCGCGAGTGCGCTAACGATGTCGGCAATTTTTGAGAATAATTGTCACGTGACTTGTAATTTTGTGCGGTCTCAGCATGTTTCGCGATTATATATCACTGTCATCGATTTAAATCGTTGTGTGCTTGTATGCACGTATTTTGAAATAATGTTATTGAAATGCGATTAATCGATGATTGTTTATCTTAAAGTTGTGTGTCAAAACGCACGTGTCATTTAAGGTATTTTTTTCTGTCTGAGCGGTATGTCTGATGAAGTATGCTTGTCAATATAAGTATGTACTCTTTCTTTTAAAATGATTTTTTTTTTATTATTTCATGTACAATGAGTGTATGGTTTTGGCTTTTTCTATGATTTTTGTTTTCATTACGCATAAACAGTTTACATTGTAACATATTTTCCTTTTACGGCACAACTTCATTGGGCAGATTTTAATGCATAAATACAATTAACTAGGATTATTTAAAATTTAATTATTCAATGGGTATTTATTAAATGGGGATAGTGATGCCAGTGAAATGTGTCATTGTGCGGAAGCGGGTTTAATTGGCTAGGAACAAATCGCAGAGCTTGATGTTACAGCTGGGTCATTTGCTCTCACGTCAGTATGCTCCAGTGAACGAGTCAATCATCTACCCGGTGGGGAAAACAGAGAGTGGAATTATTTTTTTAGGACAGTTTAACATATAATTGACATTCCAGCGGATATTATATTTAAAAGATTAGATCTTCCAGCTTGACATCTCTTTATAGTGTGGGTATTTCCAACTGGCATTTTCTTGAGGTTATTCGACAGCATCTCAAGAAGTGTAACAGTACAAGTGACCAGAAATTCATCCTTAAAACTATTCACAACTAACAGACGACGACGAGATGTTTTCACTCAAGCAAGGATTGACGACCTGTCCCTGGTGAGACGCTGATGGAATGAGCAACGACGTCGATTCTGTGACGCTTCCTATGATTGGCATGGCGAAACGATTGTGCGGAAGAATCCTGATATGAACTTGGCATGCAGGGCGATAAGGAAGCCGTACTATCGTAATCCGTATCGTTCCATAATTGTTAATACTATCATACGTAGTAATTATGATTTCAACACCGTTTATTATTGTTTAAATTGTGCACAGAATGCTCGAACAACTAACAATAACTTTTAAAGGCAAACTCCATAAGTCAAATGCCTTGAGTATTTTCATCTTTTCAACACACAGAATGTTTCTATGATTAATTATGCAGACATTAACAATGTTTTGAACATGCTAACGACTCAAATCAGTTTGCTTTCAGAAAAACATGAAGGAATTCGGCAAAAAAATGATTTTTTCCTAACAATATGTTCAACTTCAATTACAGATTTACTAAATTGTAAATGTATGATAACAATATTTTTTTTATATTCAGATGCTCTACATTTTCTTTCTATTTACAGAAATGTGTTTATTGAATGTTACTCATGCAAGAAAAAGAAACCCAAATGACGCACGGATGAGATCACGGAAAAGAAATCAACATGCAGTACAAATGTTTGTAAAAGTGTTGTGACTATATGAAAAATGTGATTTTTTATATTCAACCGTGATATTAGTGACTTTCTGTGTTTTAACTTTTATGAAAATGTTCTTATTCTTGTATGTCTTTGAAACCGAACATTAGTTAAAGCATACATATGTACTAGTATTTAATATTAGGGTTTCCTGTACACGCACAATAATAACAATTTATATTAATATCGAGCTCTAGCTCGGGTCGCGAAGCGACCCGAGCGTTAAGCTCGTCTTAAGGTCGCAGGAATGCCCATTCACTAAGGAGAAAAAAACGATGGTTTCCGGTTGTGCGCTGGTTTCCGGTTGTGCACAGCATAAGGCAATGTAAACACGGGAAAAAACCTGACCGGTAAAAACTTACGGCAAAGTATTGTTTTTACAAATTTTGTTATTGGCTTTATTTTTATAAATTGCTATTGGCAAAATATCTTTAAAAATTAAAACGTATTATTCGGTAGCATTGTTATCGGACTAGCATTTTGGAAAGCTAAAAAATTTAAATCGTCTGTTTAGAGAGTAGGTTATCGTTCGTTGTAACCAATAGCGATCGGCCATTTTGAGAAATTAGACTGAAGAAGTCAAGTTGAAAACTACTGAATGTTAGCTTGTCAGTGGATTATTAGGCCTTTAAATTCAAAGGAGCATAAGGCCCATCGACGGAACAATCAGATGCATGGAGTTTCTCTTGAAAACAAGATACTGTAAGGCTGGTGAGAACCAACTTTTATGTGAAGTTGAATTGTGAACTGGATCTCGCAATATTCAGTCACATTGTGAGACACACTGAGCTTAGCGTAGACCAGCGCCACAATTCAGTTTTGTATAAGAGTTTTTTGTCACTGGTCATGTTCGTCATTCAGACATGTAGAGTCCAGTTACCTATGCTCGGCCAGTCCAATGACAGTCGAAGATATTGTTTGTGAGAGTACTGAACACGAGGTATGAGATTTCTTTTATTTATTCTTATAAAACAAATGGCACAAGAGCAAATCTACACCACAGGGGCGTTGAAGACTGACTCTGTTTTTTAAAAAAAAGAAACTGGCCGCCCTAAAAAATGAGGGTCTACACTGGGTCTACACTGCATAAACATAATGTTTATTGTTTTGGTTGATAGATTGGGATCGTTATCAGTCTATTCACACCAAATTTATGATCAAATACCATGGAATTGGTATATGGATTACAGTCAATAGGCCACAAACAAGTCAATCGAGCCACACTTTATTTTGAAAATGCTCAAATAGGCCTCAAAAATAGGCCACATTTTTATTTTATTTTATTAATAAAGTTTTTAGTATCATTGTGTTAATATGTTCTATGTCATATTATGATGTTTTATAATCATGATCAAGTTGCTTCAAAGATTGGACATTTTGTACAAAGCAACACGTACTTTTTCCGGAATTTTGTCCAAGACTATCATGACTAAAAAGGTGGGAAAACAATTAACAAAATGTTGCAACAAAAGAAAAGACATCATTTATATTTCAATATGCTCTTTTGATCAATGACCTTAGTCTACAAAAGTCACTCTGTCTACACTAGCACAGAATCAAATATTGATGGTTGCAACATAAGCTGTGTATTTTGCATTGTCCAACATGGAAATTGGTTTAGAAATAAATTTATTTATTTATTAAATATGACACCTTTGATTGCATTAGTACCTCTGACTTTTACTGCAAGTGTTGTAAATTGTGATCTTATATAACAGTGTGACACCCAGACAAAAATGATTGAATCAACACCTTGGGTAGGTGTAGAGAAGAGATTATGACTGTAACATAAATTACTTTAATTTATGATGACAGTCCAATTTTTTAAGGAAAAATGACAATCAGATGATGTTTTAATTTGTTCTTGGGTTTCATGATGACAAGCACAATTTTAGATATCAATTAAGCAATGATACTATTTTTTAAAAAGCTTGTGTAAATATAAAAACAAAACTAACTCTTTACAGTGATTGCAATATACAATAGACTTACAAGTACTGCCTGAATTGACTTGTGGCCTATTTGACATGGTACCTCCAGAAACAATTTATGTTTTTTTATATTTTGGCCAAATACCTGACAGATTGTCCTAAATGTATGAAATTTCAGGTTTTATTAATTGTATAGACATAATTTTCTCAAAGTAACTACTGAGTATTACCTTTTTAATTTTAATACACAGTACTGTAGTATGAGATTTTAAATAAAAGAGAAATTTACCCTTTTACTCTACAGACATGCCTTTTTACCAGTGTGAGACCAGTGTAGATCCAGATTAGCTGGCACATCTAATCAGGATCTGCACTGTTCACTTTTTGGTCAGAAATAACCTAATGATTTAAACAAGTGAACATTGCAGATCCTGATCAGACATCATGGATGTGCTGGCTGATCTGAATCTACACAGTTTTTCCATGTCATAAAGGGGTTTACATGGAGGAAAGGGTTAATCTCCAATATATTATCATCAGTTGGGACCAAAAAGTTTGACCAGAAAGCAGAATACATGTGTACCAAGAATAGCATCAAATATCAAGTTAATGCTCATTTTGGGAATTAAAAGTGTTCTATTATATTATTACCATATTTTCTGTCATGTGCAAATTTCAACATGATTTCATAATCAAAATATGTATGTGAGGTACATGTATAATCAAATACACTATTTACAAGGTGTCTGTTTTATTTTTGCAAATTTTGTTAAATATTCATGGTGTCACTAAATTTGCTCAGCATCAAAAAGTTGTGTTTTAGATAATAAAAACAATCAGAGCTTTCATAATCATTTAAATTGTTGAAAAAAAGTAGATTGCTGTGAAGAGGAAGAGAAACATTTCTTGCCATGTCAGTGGGTGTTTGGCCTCTTTAAATACATGAAAAAATCTGAATATACCGGTATTTGGATCTGCTTAAGCTGGACTTTAACACAAAAAACTGGAAATTGCACTCATAATAAAAACAATGATTTTTTCTTTTGTATGTTTATGTTTTAGCAATGTAACAGTAGAGAAGTTTACATTTTTTAATATATGGTACTTTTTAAAGAGAAATTTACCTATTTTAAAGTAGTTGTGCCTAAATTTCTGCAATGAAAAATACAAAATCAAGAAAATACCAACTGAAATGAGCTTCAGAATTTTGAAATTCACACTTTCCAGTATATATTACATTTATAAAATACTTACCAGACAGAGATCCAAAAGTGGTTATGAATAATGGCATGTTGATGTGTTTATGGGTTTACATTTTTTTGCAAACAATCTCTTTAAAGTTGTTATAATTATACATTTAAAAAATGGACCAACAACATTTTTAATGCATGATTTGATTGGCAAGCGCAATTCATTTATGTAATGAAAATAGATATAACGAAGCATTTTGTTTCAAATCAGTTACATAGACCTGTAAAGGAGTGTTACATATGGATAATCAGACTACATGATATTGTACATGTTTATGTTTAATTGAGATTATTTCATCTATTTTGGCCCAATAGCTGAACTATTTTTCAACTTATTATATATAAATAAGTAATTCTATCATGCACATTTAAGTAACTTGGCTCAAATATGTACCTTATTGTCACCGAATTTGTACCATATTGTCACAATATTTTTCACACAGCATCTATAGCTTCAAATTACTGTTGTTACTAACTGAAAATTCCTATGGCATTGTCATTCCTGGAGATATTTTCAAATGACTTTGCACAAATATGCCCCAAAATCTAGGTGATGTATCACACTACATATTGAAGTCTCAATGTGGTGTTAATGTGATGTACATGTATATTAAAACAGTACTTTTTAGGTCTATATTATAACTTTATTCATTTACATGCATATATATTTTTTGAATAGCATGGAACAATTTTGTGCAATTGCAAGTTACAAATGCAAGTGTAATCAAGGTAACCTTTTAAAAAATAAAATTTCTTTTTCAGACAATAATATATTAATTTTCATGCACATGTGACAATGTAATATTTTCATGTAGCAATGAAGAATTTATCAATATTCAATATTGCATTAAGTGAGGTAATGGAACACATTTGGGTTGTAAATTTAAGCAAGTAGCCTTTGTGTTTACACATTAAAAACCCTAATGTTCAGTAAAAGTCAGATTGCCAGTTGTCCAGCTGAATTAAGTTGATGTAGACCTAAATTCTTTCCAAAAATCACATAATTTTATCATGCATGAGTAGGCTAACAAATGTTAGAAACAAATTATTTTTTAATATAAATCATTATCTGAGATTAATAAAGCTAGAGCTCGATAAGAGGCAGTGCATTAGTTCATATTAATATGTGAATGCTTCTTGCAGGCAGTAGTATCTTTATCGTAACGAAACATTTATATTACACTGAAACGGAAATACATTATTTCGGTCTGAAAAATAACAACACAAAAATGTTATTTAAAAATTTATATTTTCTTCTGACTTGTCAACTGATACTGCTGGCTGAAATATGTTCTTATACAACTATGTTTTTTTGTTTTTGTTATTTGTAAAGAAAGGAAGGGATTTGTAATGTAATAAGGAAATTATTCTAATAATTTACCAACATATTAGGTGTTAAACATTTATATTTTAAAATATATTACGGGCCTTGTTTAGTTACTAATATCCTTTTCTAGATAACATCAAAAAGTTTGTTTACTAATTACCATCTCGGTCAAAATATTTAGCCACAGGTAATTTCATGTCTTCATCTGTATGTATTAATTACAGTCGACTCGTTCTTGTTATGATTAGACAGGACGTTATATAACTATTAATGTATTTTAATGGATATAGAAGACGTTCTTATGTCAGTCTGTCATCTCAAACAAGTAATTCGTCCTCACGAACAGTCTAGTTAAAGGTATAAAAAACAGATCTTGTTCTGGGTATTTGGGAAGAGAGAACGGCCGTATGGCCGGAATGAGCCACATAATGCCTTTAAGGGGGACGGTATCTTAGTCTCGTGGCTAAATTATTAAACTTTAAATATAAGAAACTTATGACACTTAGAAATTTACTAGGAATATTTATACTTAAGAGAAAGAACTGTTTATGTCTTAGAAGTTATATATAAACTGTTAAAAGCTGATCTACATATAAAGTAATTTTGGAACTTAACTAGTGTTTGTATTTCTACATCCTAAGACCTTTGTAAGAATTAACCACTACGTTACATGTAAGCGGACGATTCTCCCAATGTATTATATAAGAAAAAGTTGAAACAAGCAATAATTAAAAAAGTTTAATGCAATTTTATTGTTTGTGTCAATAAGCTCAGGGCTAGAACGAAAATTCGTCTGTCACTCACAACATTCGACACATCCCAACACAAATCGTAAAATACTTGTTCCTTTAAGTGACAATCCATGATATTTGATATATCAATTCGACCGCAACGTCAAGTATTAAATAAAATAGTTCTGAGTTATGCAATCTTATTACTTGTTTGGTGCACGGCAAATTTATTCGCTGTTGCATTTTATTTTTGACTGCAGTTATTGCCTGTAGATTCTTAATGGTGAGGCATTTTACCAATATCAGTTGTATAAAGTTTTTCAATTTTATCTTACTATGTCAATCGATAACCTGTGTTTTCAAATAGTGATTAGTTTATATAGAATATCAAATTTACCTGGTTATCTCGAAATAATCCTGTTTGAGCTTAAATCGTATATTTATTGGAAATTCATGCATGTTTGGATTCATTAAAAATTAAGCGAATAACAGAAGTTCTGTGTATTACGTGATGGGTTTTTGTATATTTGTATTACGTCATATACTGTTATCATTAGCGTTAAATGTAAAAAAAGGCTGTCGAACCTGAAACCATCATGCTTCGCATCTTTAACGCTGATTGATTAGAGTTATAACTTTGGTAACCAATAATATATGAATTTGTCCGTTGATTTATGGTAAATGCTTGTGAATATTTATTCAATATTATTAAGTATGTTGCGAGATTTAGTGGGATTCCGCTAAGTGAGCTATATAGATCTTTGATTCTGTCGAATTCTGGCTGAATCTGCGGTCTGTGGGGTTCAGCAGAATTCGATCCAAGCACTATATAAGCACAGATTTTTCATTTAGGGTGTTATCATTTGTCACAATATAATTAAAGTTGGGGGGAGTGTGGTTTCCTTTTTTCATAAAATGTCATGCTATTTCATAATTAAAATATTCTTATTACTTCAGATATTATTTATAGGGCATATAAAAGTTACAGGTCAATCAGGAATTATATAAAAAATAAATATGAAACAATTTCTCTCACTGAGTGTAGCCTTATTGACTGGAGTCCTAACTTCGAAATTATCCATTATATTATTAAACTACAGTCACAGGAAGGTTGTCTATATCAAGGTTAACACTGTCTTAGAATTTAGTTCAATAAACTTTACTAGAACAATAGCAAAACATGTTCCTTCCAGTGACTAACAGGAAAATTTGACATTTATGTTTGTATTGTTTATAACTATTGTTCTACAATAGTATAAATTATAACCAACATAATTTATATGAAAACATGTCAAACGTGAAAGAGTTATTTGTCTTGGAATTATTGTGTGTGTAACACATTTCATTAAGAACTATAAGAAGAAAACCTGATTTAAAAGAAGAAAACCTGATTTAATCTTGTTATCTATACATGTGACAAAATATACAACTCCGAACTTAGTAAGGTCTTTGCAATATTCAGTGTGTCAGGACATTATTTTCCATCAAACATCACCATCGATATCGAAGCGCTAGCGCTTATTAGGAGATGAGAGATACCTCGCAACTTTGACACAACAGTCATATTTTGTCAGTCATAATATCGCCGAATGCAAGAATTTATTTCTTCAAGTAATTCTTCACCTCTTCTTAAATGACAATAATTTTTAAAACCGAAAGTAATAAAAAGTGTACATTGCATCTAGCAGTTCAAGCGTCATGTGCGATTAAAGGATTCGTCGATTGATTCCAATCACGTAAGAGCTATCAGAAATATCATAATTATTCCTATATTTTATGGTATTATTTTTTCTAAGTGTACTTTTATGAAAGCGTAGCTTAAAAACCATGAGTCTGATTTGCTCGACGACCTTCATGAGCAATTTTTGTAATATTTATGCAGAAAAGTTAAGACCCTTCATTTTAAAGTGCAATTTTCTTATTAAAATAGATGAAAAGGGAACTTTGAAAGCCATCGAACACGACAAATTTGAAATATTGCAGGCTCGGTTTAATTGAGCCTGTTCATGGACAGTAATGGAAAATCATATTACTGCCCACGCCGCCTAGCCCCGGCTTGCGCGCAAAATATTTACACCAATAAACAATACAAAAAAGAAAGAAAGTCTCACACAGCCGAATATATATAGAATATTAAGTTAAATTAGGCGAGTTGGAGAAAAATATACAGGGCGAGGCTCTGCCGAGCCCTGTATATTTTTGGAGACGAGCCTAATAAATTCAAGCTTGGCAAGAAAGGAACTTAATATTATATTTATCCTACCACCACTACCTATTTTTCTCTTTTCTTTTCACTTGAAAGAGATTTTTCCTTGATTTTAAAAAGAATGAACATCTGTTGTTGGCGTATGAATACATCTGTCCTGGAGACGAATTCTGTACGAATTCGGCCATTTTGTTTAAATTGTTTTCACTTTAATAATGTGTACAGAATACTGAAATATCAAAGAAATATGAGGGGTGTCTTTAAGAATTTGAAAAAAAAAAAATAATTTTGCAAAAAACCATCGGGAACAGTCGACAAACCTGTCATCATATTCATAAACAGCGGGTTTACGGGTTGTAGGCTTCCAACATGTCCGATGTGCAACATCCAGTTTCTACTTTTTCCAGCTGACTAGCCTACTTGAAAAAAGCTAGTCTCTGTATTTCCTAGACAGTTGAAATTTAACACCAGCAACAAAGCCATTTCAGTTTTTATTTCGAAACCGAAATGGCCTAGACGCAGGCATTGAATCGGGATTTCTTATCTTCAATCATATAAATCCATCAGCACAGAAAAAGCAACACTTTAAACACATTTTAGTCTAATCCAATCCAAAAACTATGTCCGAAATCGATTACACACTTGTCATGTCGGAAGGAATGTTTATCTCGGAAATGACGTCAGTTTTAATTACAGCGGCCCTTGTTTCAAACGGATTATAATACTAGACTCTCTCGTAGTACAAATGGGACTCTCTCGTAGTGCAAATGGTTCCTTCTCTGTTTGGGAACTTGCAAACAGAGTAGCATTAGTTCCAGGTCAAGTTTTAGCAAGTATTTTGTGTATCGGAAAACTAGGTTAAAAGTAGTTCCGGACCTGACATGTAAAGCTTGGGTGACATATAAACGTCAAGTTTACATGTCAGGCCGATGTTCAGGAAATAAATGGGTAGTGGTAGGATAAAACCGTTTATTTGGAGCATTTGACCGATCCATGGGCTCAATTTATTTTGATTTCGGAAATGGTATAAAAAATTCGTTAAAAGATACGATAGAGTAAGTGTTTTTTAATAGATACTATAGAGTAATTTTTTTTCTGTTTTAAGTAAATGGTTTACGAAACGTACCTTGTGAACTACAACTTGATGGACAAGTGTAACAACCATTCTGGTACTTTGGGCACATGCACATAGAATTAAATGGAGGGCAGTTGTTAAGGAACCTCTTTGCAACAGGGCTACTCTCTGCGCCTGCAAAATAATTAAGATCTCATTATTTATTAAACCATGGCGTATATTTATTGCAAATTGAATTGATTACGGTAACGCCTTACGGTTTTAAGGATTTAAAACTGTTACTTTTAAGACGGATTTCAAAAGTGAGTAGTAGAAACATAATTACCAAAACTACACAGTTTCAGTTGAAAAAAATGTATGTGTTAGTGTGTGATTATCATGCAAATGTTAATACACGCATAGAAATGCTTGCATTTTTTGTCTAAGTCATTAGTTGTCGCCCTTGTACATTTGTAAATGTACTATCATTCCTAAAACGTCTGCAGTTATAAAAATCACATTTGAATTAGAATAAACGTGTAATGATTTAAATGGTTCATGTTTTATTTACTAGCTATTTATTGAGTTTTATTAGAAAACCATAATAACAAATTATTGAAATATGTTACATGTTTGCTATGTGAAATAGGTGAAAAGAGAACTTTAAAAACCATGTGAAAATTAACATGAAAACATGAAGATATCAATAGTTTAATATAAATTTTGTTTCTCTGTCACTTTCTTTTATCTTTCGAGATATGTTTAGAACCTCAAGAAAACCTTCAAGTTAGCATCGATACTTCAAAGCATACAGTGTTTTCTATATACAATCCGACTTTTTCGTTACATTCAATGCACCGAAAGGATCGATTAAGATGTATTTGGTATGCCATTTGTCATTCAGTTTACCGCTTTATATTGCAATTTACTTTTCTTTGTAGTTCTAAATAAACGAAGAATAAAATCGGCATTTATGGCAAATAACACATATAATTATAAAAGAACAAACACACAAACAACGATTGTTAGATGCAAAACGGGGACAGTAATTTTCTTAACGACTGCTTGACAATTCGCATTTAAACAATCTGATTTCGTGTAAAATAAACAGAACATAACTGCTATAACTTCTCATAAAACATATTTAACTTACCCATTAGTTCTGTAAGAAGCAAAAACACAATTAAAGACACCATACTTTAAACAGTATTTTAATAAGAAAGTATAAATCAAAATAAAATCCAGTCTTCGCCTATATAATATTTATAATTAATAAGTTAAATAAATAATATTTATTTAACGCAGAACGAAAACTTGTCGAACGTACGAAACGAAACTTTATGTTCAACGTGACCTTGATAAGCAATAAATGTATTTTTGATCACACATCGTTCTAATGTCTCAGCCGGCAGGTGCAAACACTGCAAAATTTAATCTTTTTTAAGTGGAAAAAGATACGCTATCCGTTCTGTCGTCACAAATATGTTATGTACACTTTGTTAAGTAATAATATCCTAAAGAAAACAATATTTTAATTTATAGTTCATTTCATTAAATTGTCCTGACGGTGATACTTTAAGTTTCAGCACAAGTTCACCGACCAAGGGTCACAGGACGAGATAAGGATCTTAGATTTACCATCAGGTCATAAAATTAGATAGTCTATATGAAACACAAAAACAAGTGCATATGTTGTCAACTATGGATTGTTTTTGATTTTATTGGAATAAAAAGATATATTTTAATGAAATAAAGTTTTAATGTATCTTGAGATAAGTTCAAATTCATACCTGTAATACGACCTTCCATATACATGGATAAAAAAAGAAAATAATATAACGCTTTTTAAACTTAAGAGGTAATGACTACAATGGGTTACTTCAAGATATCGGCATAATTATGCATGTCTTTCTATACGGGGCAATCAATTTTTCTCGCATTGACCAGAAGAGTAAGATCCCAACCGGAAGCGCAAACACGGTCTAAATTCCATTAAATTTCCATATCTATATATATTTACATAATCTTTCTGCTATGGTTGTTTATTTTTAACAAGGACTTGAATCTACAGGCATGATACATTTAAAATGCAAACTCAAAAAGAAAAAAAAACAACAACAAAAAACAGTTAGTGAATTTGTAAATAATATAACTTCAGTTAAAAATGGCTGTCTAATTACTCTCAATGTACTATCATGTTAAGACAAAATGATAATCAGTATTTATAAACATTTATCAAGTGTTATCTCATTAAGGTGGTGAGCTCAACAGGTGTTTTTTTAATTATTTTATATGTATGCGTTATTAGTGATATTATGAACGACTGAAAATTAAAATGGTAGTATGTCCGTGTGAAATATTGTTGATCACTGCAGATAAAAAGTTTATTATAGAATTTAAAGAAAAAAGAACAAGATAGTCATGTTTTATTTGTTTGTTCGCAAGTAGATTAAATCAATCAAATTATTTGCCAAAATCACACAGGCAAATATCACAGCCGTGTTTGTCTTTCTTGTACTTTGGTGGAGTGCCGCAGTCAAGTAAGCATTGCTGAGCTTGGCATCCGGTGAACAGTTCTGTTGTTGTAGTAAAATCAGCTAAAAAGAGAAAGCACTAATTCTTACACAGAAAATTAACTCATAAAGAGCACCTCGAAACTGAGACCAATCCGATAATATTCCTTACGATTTCATTGCCCCTGTAACAGTAAAATAACTGTTTTCCACCAGGAATTAGGACCTCAAAACTGTAAAGACTTTTTCAGCCAGTAACGAAGGTGGTTTTAATCGATTTAAGAGGTTTCAAATAATTGATTCTGTGAAAACAGTCGACGAATAAAGGTAACAATTGTTAAGTTATTGTGCTATATAACGAATTATAAAACTTGATTTGACAAAAATGTTGAATTTTTAAATTTTTTAATGCAATTAATGAACAATTTAAGTAGCCACACGAACAAGGATATCGATAAGCAATAAGCACTGTACAAAATAAATTTATCCCACCATTATATGAAAATCCGATGTTAGTTTTGCTAGTTATAACACAATATTATTCTTATTAAAGCAATTATTTCTGTTTTATACAGGAAACTGTAATGCTATGCTTTGAAATAGTACGCGAGAAGGAGTTGTTGTACATTTCAAAACTGTTACAATTTTTATAAGCTGACTCAAACTTATTATGATTTCTGGATATTTCTTTTATACTGTTAGAGTATTTTCTCAGGGCAATTCATGTAACTATTACGGTATTTTGCGCTTATACAATGTACAAGTATGTCGTACATGTATCACGTAAAGTAAGCCAACGAGTAAAATGTAAATTACCTCCGCAATTGCACTTGGGGCAGAAGTTAGCATCAAATGCTGCACATCCCGGTGCTGAGGGACAGTTATCTGGGAACGGAGGACAAACACCTGGTAAAAATGATACAATACGTTAAATGTGATTGGATAGGTTTACGCTTATCAAAAGTTTTAGCCATAAATTAAGAGTGCTCGTTCCTAAATCAACGCTCTGAATAATATACTGTTCCAAAGAACTAGAGAACCAAAAGGCTACAGACTGTGTTAAGTAGTGTGGAGTCGTTCACGTTTAGCTATGATGTCCCAGATGGTAAAATGAATAAACCTTTATCTTATATGTGTCTTAATTATTTTATTTTATTTTTTTAAGGAGCGAGATTTGCTCTCCTTACAAAGTTATCTCAAAAGTTTTACCAGCTGATACAGAACTGTGAACGTTTATTGTTAAACAATTTGCGTCTATCGTGCGTCCATCTATCGTGTATCGTGCGTCCGTCTAACGTTTATCGTGCGTCCGTCAAACGTGCATCGTGCGACTGTATATTGTGTATCGTGCATCATGCGTCTTTTAAGTTTTCGTGCAACGTGAATAAGTTACTTTCATATGCAAATTCATATTATTTAAATTCATCCATTCATCTTATATCTTCATAAAATTTTCAAATTTCTAAAAATCTCGCACACAAACATTATGAATCGGCTACAGTAGAACCGTTCACAATTTATTGGACGTTGCACAGTGTTTTGACGTGTGACTTTGCCGAGCATGCACGTTTTGCCGCGTGTCGTCATTCAATTTGTCGTCAACGTTGCGGTTCCATTAGCCATTCGAAAACAGCCGTAATATCACGAATTGTCAACTAGTAATTTCTGTATGTATTACAGTATCTATAATGTGTGTAAATATAAGGATTGAATCGATATTTGATGGTTTTAATTTGCGTATGAAAACAGTTGGATTGTTTAAAGTACGCGAGAAGCCCTTCGGGCTTCACACACTTCACAACACAGCTTTTTTCCCTACCAAAATGAAAACCATCAAATATCGATTCGATCCTTTAATAAATCTTAAAAGTCAGTAATGTCTGAAAAATCTAGATATGTGTAAAATATTAAACTTCGGGCTATCGTCTCTAATAATATAAAACTGAACAAATATAGCTTTTAAAGGTGAAATACACTTGCAGCGTTTCCACGCCACGCATTACAATATTCGAAACACCATTTTAACTACTAATTAAATAAAACAAACCAGTCTAGTTCGTTTGTAATTAGGTTTCTTCCGACAAACTTAACAATTCTTGTAAAAGTAATCTTCTATGACTTCATATTGTCACAAATACAAACCGTTGAATGCAGTTGTAGAACTAGTAGCTGGTTCTGTTGTCACTTGTGTCGATGTTGTGGATGTAGTTCCACTAGTGGCTGAAATGCCAATGCAGCGTTTACACATCCCAGAATAAAATATTCGTTATACATGTTTTGCTACTTAATAAAACTGAAAACGAAAACAAAACACATGAGTTTATTGCTTTCTGAAGACCGTCCCAACATGAAAAAAAATATTTAAAAACGTAATCTACAATGAGCTATCGTTGTCACTTCAAACCGTTAATAACAATTTGAAGTAATAGTAATATCGAGCTCTAGCTCGGGTCGCTTCGTTAAGCTTGTCTTAAGGTCGCAGGAATGCCCATTCACTAAGGAGAAAAAAACGATGGTTTCCGGTTGTGCGCTGGTTTCCGGTTGTGCACAGCATAAGGCAATGTAAACACGGGAAAAAACCTGACCGGTAAAAACTTACGGCAAAGTATTGTTTTTACAAATTTTGTTATTGGCTTTATTTTTATAAATTGCTATTGGCAAAATATCTTTAAAAATTAAAACTTATTATTCGGTAGCATTGTTATCGGACTAGCATTTTGGAAAGCTAAACAAAATAAATCGTCTGTTTAGAGAGTAGGTTGTCGTTCGTTGCAATACTAGCAATCGGCCATTTTGAGAAATTAGACTGAAGAAGTCAAGTTGAAAACTACTGAATGTTAGCTTGTCATTGGATTATTAGGCCTTTAAATTCAAAGGAGCATAAGGCCCATCGACGGAACAATCAGATGCATGGAGTTTTTCTTGAAAACAAGATACTGTAAGGCTGGTGAGAACCAACTTTTATGTGAAGTTGAATTGTGAACTGGATCTCGCAATATTCAGTCACATTGTGAGACACACTGAGCTTAGCGTAGACCAGCGCCACAATTCAGTTTTGTATAAGAGTTTTTTGTCACTGGTCATGTTCGTCATTCAGACATGTAGAGTCCAGTTACCTACCTATGCTCGGCCAGTCCAATGGCAGTCGAAGATATTGTTTGTGAGAGTACTGAACACGAGGTATGAGATTTCTTTTATTTATTCTTATAAACACATGGCACAAGAGCAAATCTACACCACAGGGGCGTTGAAGACTGACTCTATTTTCTAAAAAAAAGAAACTGGCTGCCGCCCCTCCCCCCTAAAATGAGGGTCTACACTGGGTCTACACTGCATAAACATAATGTTTATTGTTTTGGTTGATAGATTGGGATCGTTATCAGTCTATTCACACCAAATTTATGATCAAATACCATGAAATTGGTATATGGATTACAGTCAATAGGCCACAAAGAAGTCAATCGAGCCACACTTTATTTTGAAAATGCTCAAATAAGCCTCAAAAATAGGCCACATTTTTATTTTATTTTATTAATAAAGTTTTTAGTATCATTGTGTTAGTATGTTCAATGTCATATTATGATGTTTTATAAAATATTTTTCATGAACAAGTTGCTTCATTGATTGGACATTTTGTACAAAGCAACATGTACTTTTTCCGGATTTTTGTCCAAGACTATCATGACTAAAAAGGTGGGAAAACAATTAACAAAATGTTGCAACAAAAGAAAAGACATCATTTATATGTCAATATGCTCTTTTGATCAATGACCTTAGTCTACAAAAGTCACTCTGTCTACACTAGCACAGAATCAAATATTGATGGTTGCAACATAAGCTGTGTATTTTGCAAATTTATTTATTTATTAAATATGACACCTTTGATTGCATTAGCACCTCTGACTTTTACTGCAAGTGTTGTAAATTGTGATGTTATATAACAGTGTGACACCCAGACAAAAATGATTGAATCAACACCTTGGGTAGGTGTAGAGAAGAGATTAAGACTGTAACATAAATTACTTTAATTTATGATTACAGTCCATTTTTTTTAAGGAAAACTGACAATCAGATGATGTTTTAATTTGTTCTTGGGTTTCATGATGACGAGCACAGTTTTAGATATCAATTAAGCAATGATACTATTTTTTAAAAGCTTGTGTAAATATAAAAACAAAACTAACTCTTTACAGTGATTGCAATATACAATAGACTTACAAGTACTGCCTGAATTGACTTGTGGCCTATTTGACATGGTACCTCCAGAAACAATTTATGTTTTTTTTATATTTTGGCCAAATACATGACAGATTGTTCTAAATGTATGAAATTTCAGGTTTTATTAATTGTATAGACATAATTTTCTCAAAGTAACTACTGAGTATTACCTTTTTAATTTTAATACACAGTACTGTAGTATGAGATTTTAAATAAAAGAGAAATTTACCCTTTTACTCTACAGACATGCCTTTTTACCAGTGTGAGACCAGTGTAGATCCAGATTAGCTGGCACATCTTATCAGGATCTGCACTGTTCACTTTTTGGTCAGAAATAACCTAATGATTTAAACAAGTGAACATTGCAGATCCTGATCAGACATCATGGATGTGCTGGCTGATCTGAATCTACACAGTTTTTCCATGTCATAAAGGGGTTTACATGGAGGAAAGGGTTAATCTCCAATATATTATCATCAGTTGGGACCAAAAAGTTTGACCAGAAAGCAGAATACATGTGTACCAAGAATATCATCAAATATCAAATTAATGCTCATTTTGGAAATTAAAAGTGTTTTATTATTACCATATTTTCTGTCATGTGCACATTTCAACATGATTTCATAATCAAAATATGTATGTGAGGTATATGTATAATCAAATACACTACTTACAAGGTGTCTGTTTTATTTTTGCAAATTTTGTTAAATATTCATGGTGTCACTAAATTTGCTCAGCATCAAAAAGTTGTGTTTTAGAAAATAAAAAAATCAGAGCTTTCATAATCATTTAAATTGTTGAAAAAAAGTAGATTGCTGTGAAGAGGAAGAGAAACATTTCTTGCCATGTCAGTGGGTTTTTGGCCTCTTTAAATACATGAAAAAATCTGAATATACCGGTATTTGGATCTGCTTAAGCTGGACTTTAACACAAAAAACTATAAATTGCACTCATAATAAAAACAATGATTTTTTTCTTTTGTATGTTTATGTTTTAGCAATGTAACAGTAGAGAAGTTTACATTTTTTAATATAATGGTACTTTTTAAAGAGAAATTTACCTACCGTATTTTAAAGTAGTTGAGCCTAAATTTCTGCAATGAAAAATACAAAATCAAGAAAATACCAACTGAAATGAGCTTCAGAATTTTGAAATTCACATTTTCCAGTATATATTACATTTATAAAATACTTACCAGACAGAGATCCAAAAGTGGTTATGAATAATGACATGTTGATGTGTTTATGGGTTTACATTTTTTTGCAAACAATTTCTTAAAATTGTTATAATTATACATTTAAAAAATGGACCAACAACATTTTTAATGCATGATTTGATTGGCAAGCGCAATTCATTTATGTAATGAAAATAGATATAAAGAAGCATTTTGTTTCAAATCAGTTACTTAAAGACCTGTAAAGGAGTGTTATATATGGATAATCAGACTACATGATATTGTACATGTTTATGTTTAATTGATTGAGATTATTTCATCTATTTTGTACATGATATTGTACATGTTTATGTTTAATTGATTGAGATTATTTCATCTATTTTGGCCCAATAGCTGAACTTTTTTTCAACTTAAATAAGTAATTCTATCATTCACATTTAAGTAACTTGGCTCAACTATGTACCTTATTGTCACCAAATATGTACCTTATTGTCACAATTTTTTTTCACACAGCATCTATAGCTTTAAATTACTGTTGTTATTGCAAGTGTAATCGAGGTAACATTTTTAAAAATAAAATTTTTTTTTCAGACAATAATATATTAATTTTCATGCACATGTGACAATGTAATATTTTCATGTAGCAATGAAGAATTTATCAATATTCAATATTGCATTAAGTGAGGTAATGGAACACATTTGGGTTGTAAATTTAAGCAAGTAGCCTTTGTGTTTACACATTAAAAACCCTAATGTTTAGTAAAAGTCAGATTGCCAGTTGTCCAGCTGAATTAAGTTGATGTAGACCTAAATTCTTTCCAAAAATCACATAATTTTATCGTGCATGAGTAGGCTAACAAATGTTAGAAACAAATTATTTTTTAATATAAATCATTATCTGAGATTAATAAAGCTAGAGCTCGATAAGAGGCAGTGCCTTAGTTCATATTATTGTTCTGTTGTCACAACTACAAACCGTTAAATGTAGTTGCAGAAATAGTTTTTAGTCCTGTTGTCACTTGTGTGGATGTTGATGGACGTCCATCAGTAGAAGCTATTAAAATTTCAGAACGCAGCGTTTTTAGTCTCCGCAATAAAATAATCGCATCACTTGTAATATTTATTACTGGACCGAAACTTCTCTGGGGTTGTCCCGGTAAGCTCAGTAAGTTGCGTCGCTAGGCGCTTTCGCGGGTTCGATCCCAGCTAGAGACACTATCATTTATACATGTAGAAGAAGTTGTGAAATTTGTAATTTTAGTTAGGTTTGTACATACCGACTGCTATTCTTATCGTTATAATAGCTCTAAACGTATAAATTTAATCAGAATAGATTATCATTCTTTTCTACAGTCAAAAAGTAGGGTAGAAACGAGATTATGATGCTTTCTGACCAAACAAAAATCTAAGTATCGAATGAGGAAGACAGTTGCAATAAATGTTAACAATGTTGGTATAGAAGCATTACATGCTGTATAAATTTGTAAACTGATGATGCATGTTGATATTTTCATTCTTGACAAAAGATAAAGTAACTTTGTACCTGATAAAGTTGGTGATGATGGAACAGTTGAAGCTGATGTCAAAAATGTTGGTGTAGAAGAGGTCAACGTTGGAGATGTCAGTTGAGATGCCACAGAGTAAGAGTAAGCATTCATCGTGATAGGTGTCAAAGTTGATGACTGTGTAGGGGTAGAATGTGTTTGTGCGATTGAAGTCGTTGGTGTAGTTACAGCGGGTGTTGATGTCATCATCTTAGACTGCTGTAAATTACTCGTAGTTGTATATATAGATGATAAAACAGTTGTTTGCATTAATGTGGTGGTATCTGCGGTTGAGGAGGCATCAGAAGTTGAACTCAAAGGCACTGCAGATGTCATTGACCCACTGGATGGATTATTAGTTGATTGGGTTAATGTTGGTACACCTCCCCCTCCTCCTCCGGGATAGGAAGGAAATTCTCCGGGATGGAAGCTTCCAGAATAAGGAGGCATTTGTCCAGCAAGACTTTGAGTTACTCCATTAGAATGACCTGTTTAGACAAAAAGGCTTTTATTGGCAAGGTATACTACAAGTATTACTCGCGCCGGAGACGAGGGATATAACATTAAGGTATCCAGACAGGAAAGCCCTTTATTTTGTTCAAATGTTATGCAACGTTTTAATGCAAAAAGAAAAGTAAGAATTTGTTTTTCATTTATTTTGTTTATTGCATTTTGAAATAGATGAGAAGGGAACTTTGAAAGCCACCGAACACGACAAATATGAAAATACTGCAGGCTCGGTTTGATTGAGCCTGTTCATGGGCAGTAATGGGAATGCTTATTACTGCCCACGCCTAGCCCCGGGTTAGCGCAACTCAGTAATTACACCATTAAATAGTACAATTTCGATCCATCCCAAACGATGGTATGCATATGGCGGTGAACATGGAACCTTCAATGAGGTATTTTCAGATTAATACCATTCCATGTTCAGCGGCGTATGGTCCCCAGATAAAAGAATGGGTTTGCCCTAAACGAGAAAACAATGGGCGGAACTAAACAGAATAGAATTTTGACAGGGGATCTTAGAATATAAATCCTGCATATCACAGACAACGCCAAAGGCAAAATTTATCCTTGGGGGTGAGTGGACATTGTAAAAAGGCACATTTTCCCTCGCATAACCTTAACATCATTTGCCTATCGTCACTTATAATAAATGCGTGAAGTCTCTTCTAGAGAATTTCAGATAACAGTCGATTCGATATTTCGTTATTAAAAATGAATTTTTAAACCTAACACCCTCAGAAGAATATTCTATGTAACAATTGAAGTTATTTCTTAGAAAATGGCTCAACCAGCTTACATAAAAGTTTGAGTCCAGCGGGAACATGATAAGGCAAGTGCATTTTCATTAATTCTCGATCCTTTATACACGGCAAATTTTCCAATCGAATTTAAAGGCATTTCTTGAAATTCAACACTTGTTAATAATACATGTATGTACATTTGCCTTATAATGAAGGACACTACCATATTAAGGGCATTTTTAAGTAAGCCTCGTATTAATTTAACAAACGAGTTAAAATATTATTAAAATGTCAGTAATTAAGATGTATCTTTGAGTTGTGAAAGAGGTAGAAATGTACTTATGACTTGACTTCTTCAATATTTTCGATTTAAAAACATATCATACAATGAATAATAATACGATAAATATTCTACCTGAAGAGCATGTCGTTGGGCAACTGTAGCAACCGTTGTCGTATTTCGGACATTCACAGATAAAATTGAAAGGAGGGCAGTTTGCAGCAAACTGTCGTCGAAGCAATTTATTTGTTCCTCCTAGGACAACACAAAGTGGTTATGAAGAATCAAATGCTTAAATGTTTTCAAAGAAGACACTTTTTCATTTTATTACATTTTTATTTTCAATCAGCATTTCATCTCGTTAATTATATATTTTATTAATAGATGAAAAGGGAACTTGGAAGACAAACGAACACGAAAAATTTGAATAAAATTGGAGGCTCGGTTTGATCGAGCATGCTCATGGAGCTAATGGAATTGCATTATACAGCCCGATCCGTCTAGCCCAGGGTTGAGCGCAACTCAATAAAAAAAACAATAAACAGTGCACTTTTGATCAATCCCAAAGATGGTATGTATGGCAGTGAAAAAGGAACCTTTAATGCGGTATTTTTAGATTATACCATGTTCAGCGGATATTGGTCTCCAGATAAAAACGGGTTTGTCCTCAACGAGAAAACAGTGGGCAACATTTAAAAATCAGAAACAAGTATATCCTTAGGGTAATTGAACAATATCCGAAACTATGTCGGATGGGATATTGAAACCGCCAACATTTGAACGAGTCGAACGATTAAAAACAGAAGCAAATTGAGAAGTACTTTTACATAGTACGTTAATCGTGCTCAAAGACCTTTAAAGGACGTAACTGATACATCACTGATTGAATGTACGGGGAGACTTTACAGCCGCCACGCAGCAAAAGCCAAGAATATATGTATATTATGTTTATTGATACTTCATGATACATTGCAACGAAATATTTTTTATGAAGTAATCTTGCAAGATTTTAATACAACTTATAAATCATTTTCATTATAAAATTTGTAAAAGTATGGCGGTTTATTGAAATTGCTAATAATTATTTCAGTTCTTTTTCAATGATTGTTATAAAATAAAACACAAAAGATTAAAAATAGGTCCACTCCATGTTAACATTGTATCTTAATTAATAATTACATATTGACTCGTAGAAAAATCTGAAATGCATATCGTCGCGATGCTTCAAAAACAACGTATACACATTTGACGACATTTTTGAAAGAGCAGAATAAAATGACCAATTGAAGTTCTCAAACATATCACACCACAAGAACATCGTGTTATTGATTATTTATGATCACTAAGTGCCCGTCCGTTTTTTCAATGCGACACGATTCCAATGTCTTATATGTTGTGTGCTTTTGCATGCAACATTGCCGAGCTGAAGGGTGGGACTTATTCCTCCATGACATATGCTAATCTGTTGGGACAAGTGTTTGGTTGTTGCACCCTAGAACCTGGTTTAATTCCCCAAAGTGTTTTGCCACTGACCGTTCCAAGGTGGTAACCATTTGTTCATTGTTTTTGGCATCTGTTTGAAACAAGATTATTGCATAACCATGCTTTCTTCTCCTTCTCTGGGAAGGCTGGTTCTGATACGCGTATTTCACTTTTTCTGTATTCAGTATTTTAATACATTGTAGTTCAGTGCTACTAAACAGAACAACAACAAATTTACGCAAAATTAATTTATGACTGTTTCAATTCAAGTATTTCTAAGATAACAACACCGGTTTTTACTGTTATGTATTGACAAGAAGGTAGATTCCAAAACAGTCCACATGACTTTATTTGTTTAGTTTATTAATCTGTCGTCAGATGTCCAAAAGAGCTCTTAATATTCCGACAGTCAATTTCAATATTATTTATTATTTTTATTTTAAAATTTGAAATGCGAAATACAGTTAAATAATATTGCCTTTTTAGTCGATCGTTGTATGTGAAATAAATTATTACATTCATCCCACATTGGTTTCGATTGAAGCAAAAAAAAAATAACGTCTAGTCATTGGCAACTTGTAATAGGCGCTAAAAACTGTAAGTTTAATTCGTGTGATATAAACAATATCGTGTGATTTAAGTTCTTATTTAACCACCAGAGAAATATATAATATGCACTCAGGACAGTATACGAGTATATACTGTAATATGACGTTTCATATGCAACACGTGTGTTTTTATAGAAATCCCGTAGCGTTTTTGTGAGATTGATTTATACATTATAAATGTCCTTTCGATGATACAGCGAATGCAATGTTCGGCATTTAAATTATTTAAAAAAAAAACGAGTTCATGTTAATTTTGATTGAGCCGGTTTCTGAGCAATTATGAACATGCATAACATTGGCCATGCCGCCTTCCCAGTGTTGTATATAAAAATCCAACTCAATGTCGTGTAAGATTTTACCAGTTCCCCTTTCTGAAAAAATGGTTTAAATAAAAAAAAGTAATTAATTACGTAATTCGATCCAGCAAGCGAGATATTATGGTGCAACGATTAAACTCCAAATTAGCTGTTGATAGATTCGCACGCCATTTTTGACTGAATGATTAGATTAAAAACCCTTCTACATTTATTTGTAATTGTTTCACTTAGACCAAAACAACAACAACTACTAAACACAACAAATACTTACCATAGTTGACGAGAAGCATCGTCAGCAATAACCATGATAACACAGGTGTCATAATTTAAATATTCAAACAAAAACAATATTTTAAACAATATTGACGACGAGTTTCATTTAAAGCTTAGGAATAACATTATAAAGCAAAATGAGTAATTTCCGATATTTTTATTAAAAAGTTCCTTTCGGTACCTCTGTGTTATCACCAAATGCAGGTGCAAAAAATGCAAATACTTGTTTATCAGCGCCAATATGTCTTGTGACACATTTTGATCGGTATGAATTAATAGTAATTTTCATAACATACTTTTCCATTGCTTCTCTATACAACTTAAATATATTTAGACAATATTAATGCTAGAACTACGGTCACCGTGTCTACCCATAATAATAGATGTAATAGAATGTGGACCAGATGTTTTTGAGACATATTATTAATGATTTGGCCGGAAATAATTTCTTGTAGGGGATTAAATTGTTGGTACATGTAATGGGGGATTGGCTGAACAATTATTTTCAATAAGAAAGGATCATTAAGCATAACATTTGCAAGTTTAATCGCCGATACCCAGATCCAATTCATAAATACATGTGCAGTTTAAAATCAATATTGCAACAAGGTATTTCACAACCATTTTTTATGGAGATTTAATTTACAAACTTAAGAAGATAAAAGGCACCTACGAACATTGGTGATTTCATCAAAATATTATGACAACTATAATCATTGTTCATAATAAAAGCCAAATAAACATGGTTGATAAGCTGTCTTGTTGTCTGTTTCAGTTATCATTATTAAGAAATGTAAGCTTCATGTTCTAATTATAATGACATTTCTTATTTAAAAATGAGCAGAAAAAAAAAGAAAATAGAAATTCCTGAATTAAAATAGACTCGGTTATATGTGCTTTTTTTCGTTCGTATAATCTATTTTTTATTATAAACATAATACTAGGAATTGAGTGAGATGAAGTGTAAAGTTTCAATATTTGCTTTGAGTACTTGGACCAGTTTTTATATCGACATCGTTTCTATTCAATTTATTTATCACCTTTTCATATTTTGCTATTTGACGTCTTTTTACGCAAAGCAGCGACGTTGTTTAGTAATTAAAATTACACTATTTTTACGCCAAAGAAGGCACTGTAATAACAGATTTGATATATACTGAAAGGATAAAGAAACGCAGGGTAACATTTGTTCCGATATATTAAGAACGCGTTCTCCAAATAAAGTGAAACTTTGTGTATTGAGTTATTAGGTCATGATACACCTTAACATGTGTCGAAAGTGAATAAAACTTGTCTCCACTGCCTCAGTGTAAACCGTCGTGGAGCATGAGCTTTCGAACCTGCCTATCCAATTGTTACCCTGCGTTTCTTTATCCTTTCAGTATACATGTAATAACATTCACCTGAAGAAGAGTCAAATAAAATCGAAACACGTAGTGATCTAATGGAATTTGTTTTCTTTTATTTATTTATACAACTTTTGTTTGTAATTGATTTTCGGCACATGAGATAATTGCAGTTGTTAGTTGTTCGGACGATTTATAAATACTCTTGGTAGCTATAATTTCGTACCTGGTAAAGGCAGTTAAAAGGTTTCGAAATTTGTCGTAATTTACTTTAATTAGTGTAATTCCAAACTTTACGTGAAAATTAGGATTAAAGCAATTGGGCAGTGATAATAAACAACAGGGAAAAATAGGTCACTGACAAAACTTGTTAATATCACAATGCCAGGATTGTTAATAATGAACAGATCAATTAACGAATGTGAGGTCACCGTTAATCAACTGCTGTACATTTAAAATGACCAAAATGTAAAGCACCAGATGATGGTAAAAATATCATAATTGTCTTTGTGTTGCATACATTTTGACAGTGCTCCTTCTATTCACTTATTATACCGACGATGACTCGTCTCCGGAAAGACCCGCTCTTCAAAAACAAAGAAGTTAAGCTGGTTGTAGACAAGCTCTTGGTTGATGGACGAGAGTACAAGGGCACTAGGGCACCAGCAACACCGGAAGCCAGAGCACGTTTTGAAGCCGAAGACATGGTGTAGGACAGCCACACGAGGCAGCTTAATGTTATCTCATGGAATGTAAATGGTTTAAAAAGGAAACTTGGAGAACGTGATTTTTGTGAATATCTTGAACAGTTTGACATTATATTTCTTAACGAAACTTGGATTTCAAAAAATGAAAATCTTAATTTAGACATTCCTGGATTCTTAAGTGACCACTTATTCGGAAATAAATCAAAAAATACTAAAAAGGGACGATATAGTGGAGGTATATCTCTCTACTATAAATATCATTTAAAAAATCAATTAAAAGTTGTTGAAAAACTTCAGTCAGGTATTATGTGGATTAAATTGCAATCGTGTCTTTTTGACTTTAATGAGGATATATATATTGGACATGCTTATATTCCACCGTGTAACTCAAACATTTTTGCTAATGATGACTTTGACTTTTTTGAAACTATTGAATTTTGTATATCTAAGTATAATGATTTAGGAATGGTTGTCTTTTCGGGCGATCTTAATAGTAGAACAGCTGCTTTTCCTGATTTTATTACTCTTGATAGATATTTGGACCGTGATTTTGTTTTGATAAATAATAATGACATTTCAGTGCGCATGAGCAGTGACCATATTATTGACCCTCACGGTAGGCGTTTACTTGAAGTTTGTTATTCGTCGGGGCTCGTTATAGGAAACGGTCGTCTACATAAAGATAAAAATATCGGAAATTTTACATGTTGTTCTAACAAAGGTCTTAGCGTAGTCGATTACATAATGCTTAATTATGACGACTTTTACATAATCACAGATTTTGACATTTTACCATTTACGGAATTTTCCGACCATGCACCTGTATATTTTTCATTAGACTTAAAAAACAGAAACCATAACGCGGAACGGAACGATATTATTAATGACCACAGTAATAAAATTTTTTGGGACAAGTCTAAAATACCCCAATTTAGAACCTCTTTATTGAACGATCACCAAACTATTGAGCGACTTTGCTATGATGTAGACCACGCCTCGATTGACCACGTGGTCACCGCTTTTACAAATCTTATTCAAACTAAATCATGCGAAATATTTAATAAAAAGACTATAACAACAAATCGCCGTAGTGGACCTCGTCGTATTGATAATAGATGGTTTAATGCTGAATGTTTTGAAGATAAAAAGAAATTTAAATCAGCAAGGAATATATTTAATAGAACAAAAACAGATGAAAATAGAATTAATTTTATCAGAGCAAGGACCAAATATAATAATACTAAAAAGAAAGCCAGAAAAAAATATCGAATGCGCGAAGGCCAAAACTTAGACAAACTTGCCAAAAATGAACCGAAAGCTTTTTGGAAAACTATCAAAAACAATTACAATAAAAAACAACAATTGCCAGACAACCTATCAGTCGAAAATTTATATGATCATTTTAAAGAGATCTTTGGCACAGAACTTAATTCCGAGACCAATACTGACGACATATTTGACAATTTTTCTCAAGAAAATAATAATAATTTACTTTTAGACAATGAGATTACAGAAAATGAAATACGCATAGCAACATTTGCACACAAAACTAATAAATCGCCTGGAAGTGATAATCTTATCAGCGAAATTTTCCAATGTTCTTTTGATATTATTTCACCATTTTTAGTCAAATTATACAATAAAATGTTTGCAAACGCCGAATACCCAGAATCTTGGGGATTAGGTATAATTACACCTATTTTTAAAAGTGGAGACATACATGAAGCAAAAAACTATAGAGGAATCACTTTAATAAATATTTTGGCAAAAATTTATTCACAAATTTTATTAAATAGACTGACTAATTGGGCAAAAGAAAATGAAAAAATTTCTCCAAATCAATTCGGATTTCAGAAAGGAAAATCAATTTTAGATTGTATTTTCATTTTTCAGTCAATTGTTAATAAAGTACTCGAAACTAAACAAAAAGTCTACGCCATATTTATTGATTATGAAAAATGTTTTGACAAAATCGATAGAAATTTCTTATGGCAAAAACTTTTAATGGAACACGTTACTTCAAAAATGACTAATGCATTAAAGTCAATGTATACAACTGTTAAATCATGTGTTAGATATAAATGCAATATTTCTAATTATTTCGAATCACATATGGGCTTGAAACAGGGAGATCCGAGTTCCCCGCTACTTTTCATGATGTTCGTAAATGATTTTAGTAACAATATAAATGCCGACCTTAATGACATTTTCACCTATAATGAACTAAAATTATTCCTTATTCTTTACGCGGATGATCAAGTGATATTTGCTAAATCACCCGAAACTTTACAATCCTTGTTAACAGACGTCGAAACTTATTGTCAGTTATGGGGTCTTAAAATCAATACGAACAAAACTAAAGTCATGATTTTTGAAAAAGGCCAAGCAACATCATACACATTTTATCTGTATGGAAATGCATTAGAAGTTGTCAGCACGTTTAAATATTTGGGTATTAATCTTTATAAAAACGGAGACTGGCACCGAAGTCAAAAAGACATAGCACAGCACGCATCATTTGCACTTAATAATCTTTTTCGAGTATTCGCAAACATTGAATTCTCGACATATCAAAAATGTAAATTATTTGATTCTCTCGTTGGGTCTATATTAAATTTTGGATCGGAACTTCTGGGTACAAATGAAGCAAAAGATATCGAGAAAATACACACAAAATTTCTACGACGGATTTTAGTGGTTAGAAAGTCGACTAATTTATCAGCATTGTATGGCGAATTAGGCCGCGTACCTTTCATAATTAAAAGAAAAATTAATATGGTTAAATATTGGGTTAAACTAATTAGCTCTAATGAACACAGTATCACCAAAAAAATATATATGATGTTAAAAAATGACGTTGATATCTGTCGGAACTACAACGGTAAAAATTGGGCATTTCAAATAAAAGAAATATTACAAAACCATGGCTTTTTAAATGTCTGGAATAATCAGTTTATTTTAGATATACCAGTAAATTCAATTATTCAAAGAATTCGAGACATGTATTTTCAATCTTGGTTCTCGGAGATAAATCATTCGAGGCGATTAGAAGCATATAGTACATTTAAATATTCATTCGAATTTGAAAAATATCTTGATATATTGAAAGAACCGAAATATAGGATCGCACTAACAAAATTTAGAATATCTGCCCATCATTTAGCAATAGAAACTGGTCGATTTGAAAACATAGACAGAAACAATAGAATTTGTAAAAATTGTAATATGCATATGATTGAATCGGAATATCATTTCCTGTTAGTTTGTCCTTTCTTTCGTGAATTACGATATAAATACTTTAAACCATATTATTGTCAGTGGCCAAATTTGAGAAAATTTGAAACATTAATGTCATCTAAATCCACTCGTGTCTTACTGAATTTAGCAAAATTTATATACTCCGCAAACAAGAAAAGAGATGAAAACATTAAAAATTAAAATATCTGTAGTTTGTATGTGTGTTTAACTAAAAAATATAATACTTTAATTAAAATCTGCCTCTGTATAAATATCTCTAAAAATAATCTATTGCAACCATAAAATGTATGGATTATTGTTGTTTTTTTTTCTTCACTGTTGTTTATCACCTTAAACTTATTTTGTGTTAGGCTATAAACATTGTAAAATGTTTTATGCTGAAATAAACTGTATTGTATTGTATTTACTGTTAATGCTTGGAGAACTATTAACTGCTGTGAATAATAAATTTCATTGGTTTCTGTGTCACATTTTGGTGTAAAATATAAGCGGTGTTTTTAATAAGGTCATTTCGTCACCAGTGTTAATGACATGTTTTCGAGGTTAATTTATTTAGTAAACATGTGCTTTTAAAACTGCATGCACTTCCGATTATTTATGATAGTTTAATTTGATTCTGCAAGACATATGTTAAAGATATTTATGACATGTGATGTTTGCATACATTTTGACAGTGCCCCTTCTATTCACTAATTTACTGTTAATGCTTGGAGAACTATTTACGGCTGTGAACATTAAATTTGATTGGTTTCTGTGTTACATTTTGCTGTTAAATATAAGCGGTGTTTTTAATAAGGTCATTTCATCTAAGTAAATACACTGTGAGTTATTTGCAAAAGTGTGTTTGACCTTCAATTTCCTGGTCACGAAAATAGATGGCATACATATAAAAATGTTGATTTCTCTCATCACAATTGAGAGTACTTTTAAAGGACCATAGATATTGTTGTCAGTATCATTTCACGCATGTTGAAATTTGAACTGTGGTTTTGTGTTGCTTTCTTTTTGTGAATAGAATTTTAGGGATTTGTTACGTCTAACTATTTTCCTCTACTGTTATAGTTTTTCTTAATGTATGCAAACTAATCTTACACTTATAGCATTCATTTGTGCAAAGTTTGGTGAAAGTGCATTGTGACAGATTTATATATTTTTCTATTTTGTTTATGGCAAAGCAATGGCGAAAGGCGCTACACCTTACATGGCTGTTACGTGTAAAAATTATTCGACTGAATGCATCTTTATAGCATTAATCATCCAATCCGTCCTTATAAAAGTAAAGATATATACAACATGTAACTCATAGTTAACAACTTTGAATACGAAATGCTAAAGAAGTAACAGATATTATTGATTCAAAATTGATATTTATAAGCGTTGCCTGTTGAAGATATCAAAAGTTTATGTTAAGGTATCGGCAATGAATCATGATAAATTCTGCGAAAACAACAAAATAGTGTTAAACATATAAAGAATATTTAGTAATATTGAAGAGCTTTGGCAAAGTGTGAGAGGCTTTTAAAAAAGAGCTAGAAAGATTACTAAGTATCTGAACTAATACCGACGATTTTCCAGGTAAGTTGTCAATGTTTTCGGCACATACTTTCAAATAAGACATCTTTTTAAATTATACCTATAAAACACACACGTTTTTGCAACGTGATTTAATGACTTTAAGAACACCTAAAATGAATGCAATTGAATTCCAGAAACATGAGAAAGGATAAGTTATATTAAAATATCTAAGTTTCAAATGGATTTAAATGAATGCAATCGTTTTCTTGTTTTATTTTATATAATAAAATCACACGACAAGTAAAGCTTCAAGCTAATAAGTTTGAATATTTAAAAAGAGATAACTTTAAGTTTTAAAATGCATAAAATGTTAAATATGTATATCAGGATTTGCCACAGAAAACGCACGCAGCCAAAAAGTAGAGAGAACAAAAAAAGCATGGGTTAATAAAATAAACAATTTCAACAATTTCAAATAAGAATGTCTATTTGTAACTCCTTCCAACCGGCTATAGAACCCAGAAATTAAGTCTTGTTTTTTATTTATTTCCCATCCTGCAATTAAGTCTTGTTTTTGATTTATTTTCAATCGTTTGAATTTAAAATTTTTGGAAAACCACAAATTGTGATAAAAACCCCAGCCTGCAAAAACTACAGATACTTTCACATATTTTACTTTGAATGGAAAAGCTGTTGCATGACACTTATTCATTAGCAAAATAATTATAAATACATTCTTTCTGTATCAGGATTCAGAATGGCTATTGAATTTGTTGCATAATGTTCACTAAACACCTTTCAAAGGAAGATTTATCGAACACTCTAGTTGCTCTGAACAGCTTGTCTTACAGCCATAAAAGAACACGTAACTAGGACTTGCGAGCAGGCTCTTGAAATAATTGCCAAATATCTAGTTTGCAATATTAAACATTTAGGTGAAGCTTCAAAGCAGCTACATGTATAATTAAATAACTTGCGTGGTCTTTAAAAACTTATGTTTTTTTTTTATATTGTACATTTTAGTCCCTAATCAGTCTCATTGAAAAAAAAGTGTGCAATAAAAAATAAATTAAACATTTACCTTTTGTAATGAACATATAGAAATTTTACAGATGGTTCTTATGATAATTATTATTCATTTTTAGATTTGAGTTATTTCACCAAGAAAACTTCTACTTGACAATGTATGTTCATATGAGAACCTGATGGGGTAAGTGTGAGGTTTGTGCAATCTAGCACCTGATTTGAACCCCCAGTGGCAATTTGTTTCGGCAACGACTGTGCCAAGGCGGTAAACTCTTTGGGTTTTTATTTTTGTTATTTTATGGTGTCTATTTTAAAATGGATGATTTTATAAGCCATTCTCTTCCTACTTCTCTACTTTTTGGCTGTGCAGGGATACTTACACTTCTGGATGTGAGGATTCCTATGTCATGATGTTTGAAATTCGCACATTTAAGGATTATTGCCTATAATTTAAAAGGTGACCAAACAATAGTTGCCAAACTTGAATAGTCGTTAATAAATAAAAATACGGCTAAAGGGTTTATATACAATAAGGATGAGAATAGGTCTATCAAACCCTTTTAACAATTCGGGTTACTATTATAGTAATCATCTTTTTCATATTTGAACAATTTATAATAAACAAAAATACTTTCTTTACATCTGTCATAAAAAAATAAAACAAGCAATCTACATGTCAACAAATTTTGTGTTTGCTGGTAAAATTAAAAAAAAGCCTTCATATGAATGTGCAACATGGTACTCTACGGCGTTCAAATAAGTAATGTTAAAAAAGGGGGTTTGGCGTCACAAACGTTATTGATGATAATAACTTTTATCCGTAATAAGACTTTACATAAAGGTATTTTCACAACTTTCGAAAATATACGTTGCTGTTGAAACTGTGAAGCTTTTAATTTAGACGTACCTCGATTTTTGCATGTTCTTTGCATAAATATGAAATTCGAAAAATGATTAACATTACACTTTATGATATACTTCGAAAATTCCTTTTTTGTTGTTTTTTTATCGATTTTTAAGTTAAATTTTTACTAGACTTAACATACTCGCGAAAGACATCATTTTCTCCTTCGTTGATTCCATACTTCGTTCCCGTTATAAATGTTGTTTATTATTACAGATTGCGAGTGTAGAATAGTATGGTGTATCTACAAAAATACACCATTTCGTCCTGTATTAAATTCATACTTCGTTTATGTTTTGAATGTTTGCTAATTTATTACAGATTGAAAGTAAAGATCAGTATCATGGTGCACTTACAAGTACAAGGGTACTGTTTAAAACCATGGGCATTAATTCCGATAGTGGTGATGTCCTTGGCAGTAATGACAATCTACATACAAGCTACAAACAACTGGCTTAACTTAAACGTACCAGGTAAATTGTAAAGAGAATTGTCCGAGAATAAAACATTTATTTTAATATACGGTGTTTTCTTCATATTTCTGTATAGTTTTAGTTCATGCTAACTTTTTAAGTATAATTGAATTTCCAACTTGTAATAACTAATAATGTTTAACTACTAAGTATGCTGCAAACTAGAAAGGTTGACAAAACGTTTTTTATTAGTGCGTATTAAGTCGTATCAAGCCATGTCATACGATGATTAGTAATTTTTTATTGATTTTAAGTTTCAGAAGTGATTGTCAGAGATGGTGATAAGGAACTACAAACAAAAGCCACTGAAAATCTATTGTCTAATAATAAGCATTTTGTGCCATTACGTTACCCTGCTACTTCTAGAACAAGAAATCTAAGCAATGAACATCACAAGGGAGGTTTACCTAGCAGAACATATGAAATGGGGGTAGCTGACATTGATGATTCAAAAGGTTTTTCTCAAGCAGATACACAACCGGCGGCACTTTATCCGCACAATAAACCAAACGATTTTGAAAGCTCCAACAACTCTGGAACAACCACCTTAGTTACAAGTAAACCTGATATATCTAACACTTCTGAAATAATTACTATAGTTACAAGTACACCTGTAAGCACTAACATTTCTGAAATAAGTAAACCTGAAAGCGCTAAACATTCTGGAACAACCACTTTAATTACAAGAAAGCCTGCGCCATCACCTAGAACCACAACAGTGATAGAAAAAAATCATTCAATGTTGTCGAATATCTTGTCATCTAATCAGTCTTCATTTTTATTACCCTCTTCTGCAATAACATCGTCCAAGACTTTAACAGTACAAGATCAGTCGCAACAACTTCGTGATGATGAGAAACCAAGTTATACAGGAAATTGGAAGTTTAAGGCTGTATATAGTCTAGTATTTCACAACGAAACTAATACAAATGAAAGCAACCCAACTTTCAATAAAACTAAAGATAGTTATGCTGTTCTTCAACAAATTCACAAAGAAAGAATTCAAACTATTCAAATAACATGTAAAAATAGAGAGCTATTTGACAATAATCCTTATCATGGTAAACATGAAACGGTAATATATATGACAAATAAATATAACTTTTCGTATTGCAAAGTACCAAAAAGTGGCAGTACATTTTGGACTCAAGCATTTGGTGTTTTGGAATATGGCATAAATTATGGGAAAACTGTTTTCAGCAAAACAAGAGAAAGTGTTCATTTTACAACGAATAAATATTCGGTTTCCTTTAAGAAAGTTCAAACTTCCAGAACTCCAACAGTTCTCGTATCACGTGACCCCTATTCCAGATTATATTCAGCATATATTGACAAATCATTTTTGCCTTTAATGTTTACTATAAATTACACAATTCGGAAAAGAACTAGTAACCAACAGTGTCCGACTAATGTAACGTTTGAAGAATTTCTAGACTGGATCATTTTAGATGGAAAAAGAGGGGCAACACTTGACCCACACTGGACTCCAATAGTATCGCTTTGTCGACCCTGTGACATAAACGCTTTTATTTTAGTGAAACAAGAAACATTCTCGTCTGACGTGGAGTTCGCACTGAAACAATTACAAGTAGATGAAGATAAGTTCAAGTATTTAATGTCGGCACTCCATGACCACAGGGCAGAGCTCACTATACCCGGAATCATAGCAACCGCCTATGGACGAATGAAGAACCGCGAAGTAAGAAGCTGCCTAACATACCCAAGTCTCGCCAGGCGTATATGGACCTCTTTTCAAATACAGGGCTTCATTGATGAAACCGTATCATTTCCCGAACAAAAGTTCGTACTAACCAATAGGAGGATTATGGAAAGTTCCTATTTAAGCGATATTGTGTTAGAAACAATTCGTGAATATCCACTCAACTCCCAACAGAGTAAACAACAGAGGCATAGGTATCTTTATAATGCTTACAGCAGCATCAGGCTTGAGATAATTGAAGATATACAAGACTTGTATAATCTAGACTTTGAAATATTCGGTTACAGTAAAATTCCACCAAGAAGGGACTTACTAATCTAATAAACTTAACATGCCAATATTATTGTTAAATGTAATAATAATTATACGCAAATATAAAAAAGGGAAAAATGCGAACATGCGACACCTTCTTTTTTCGCACAATTGTTTTTTGTCCGTAATTCACTCACGACGTATTCGCTTATGCCATTTTCTTTACGTGACGTGAAATATGTTAGTCCTCATTTACACCACGATTTACTACAAGTCAATTATGAAGTTCTCGCCTAACTAAAGCTGCTGTCCGAACTTTTCGTTATGTAAAAATCGAAACAATAACAACATTGGTATACATTAGTAAACGATTACACTATTAAATAACAATATCACTCGTGCTTCGCACTACGTTGTTTGATTTATTGATCGTCTATTAATGCGCGCGTCACATGTAACTAAGTTTGTCTAAAACAAAGGTTTAAATGATAGTGCTTCTAGCTGGGAGCGAACTCGCACCGTCACCGCGACAGCGCCTAGCCCTACAATTCCTACGACGCAACCAATTGAGCTAACCGGAACAAACCCCCAAAAAGGTTGATCGGATAGCCCTGAAATACGTAACAATCACTGCATGACATCGGTAACGGGTTATTTTACTGATAACAGTACTGACTATATGTACGGGGAGACGTTTTACTGCCGCCACACTGCACAAATAGCGCTACTGTGAATTTCAAATGATAGTGCCTCTAGCTGGGAGCGAACCCGCACCGTCACGGCGACAGCGCCTAGCCCTGCAATTCCTGCGACGCAACCAATTGAGCTAACCGGAACAACCCTCACCCCCACCCCACCAAAAAAAGGTTGATCGGATAGCCCTGATATACGTATCAATCACTGCATGACATCGGTAACAGGTTACTTTACTGATAACAGTACTGACTATATGTATGGGGAGATGTTTTACGGCCGCCACACTGCACAAATAGCGCTCCTTTAAACATTTGTTTAAATCAAGGAAAGGTTCTACAGTTCTTGAATGCTATTAAGTACCTTCCCATTTTACCTGACAGTTCTATGATCTTTCCAGGCTATTTAATTCAGCATTGTTGAGCCGGTTGGCGGGTTGGATCTGCGTCACCAAGAACATGGCGGACAAAGTGTCATATTTGTGCTCACTAGAACCTGACTGTAACCCTAGATAACACCAAGCAAAATACTTATTGCCAATGTCTGTCCTAAGGCATTAAATGGCCTTTATAAGGCAGTATTCCCCGAGGTTTGTGCACACATATACCTGGTTTCAACCCCAATTAACTAACATATTTTGCCACTGACCGCTCCAAGGCAGTAACCCGCGCTAATCCACACACTCGAACCCTCGCCCTCAGGACTTTCGTTTTCGGTTTTCGTTTTATTTGTTTTGGTGTTTTGTTGTTTAAACTGGTTGTGTAATGTACTAATCTTTTATCTTTCTACTGCTTACCTTAAATTTAAACTTATTTTGCTGTTAAACATTACAAAAGTCATCTGTAAACGATACAGTCATAAAACACTGAACGGAATTCATTTAACGTAAAGTCTGAATAACCATATTATATGTTCTTAGAAACATTTTATTTAATTCTTTGAACATGAATTAGACAGAACTGAGCAAGCAAACATTTATATAGCATTAGATGAGCATTTCTTCACCTAATCAAGGTGACATGATTATTTTCCCCAAAATGCATTTTCAAAATTTAAGCCAATTTTCGCCATGTGCAATATTGTCTTCCCTTATGTTTTAATGCTCAAGATATTTTAAAAAAATAATGCTTCATTTACATAGAACAGGTACACACTTGAACTGGCAATAACGTAGTAGTTTAAAACGTCTAGAAAAAATGATACAGATATCGCGTTTACACTCATTTACAATATCTTGCGGTCATATGTCAAATGAATGTCAGAAATTCTAAGTACTACAACACAATGCTTAATCTTGAAACCTTAAGTAGGCAGGGAGGGATTCTTTTTCGAATTCCTATAAAAGTCCCTTACATTTTTAACAAATCGTCACAACATTTTGTTGATCAGCATATTTTTATTTGGGGCGCGTCGCGGGAAATCAATCTTTGAAATGACGTCATAAATTTGCGCAGACGACATTATTTATCATGCAATTCGCGGAAAAAAAACCCATTCCATTTTATTGTCAAAATGTCACAAAATCAAATTTTAGTTTAAGAAAATGATTTATACATGTAAATTCTTTCTTAATTTAGTAAAAACTAAAATATCCCTAAAAATGTCCGAAGGTACCTTTTCCCGTGACGTGCCCCAGTTCAGTTATGAGATGATTTAGAATGTTGTCTATGAATTTCAGTGTTCTCATGCAAACGGTTTTTTGTTTAAAGTTTTTGATTGGTATATCAGAATAGATCCCCTTTCAAAATTCTATTTGGTTCAAGCCATTGTTTTCTCGTTTAGGGCAAACCAATTCTTTTATTGTTTTATTTTATACGCCGCTGAAAATGAGATGGTATTATTCTGAAAATACTGCACTGAAGGTTCCATATGCATACCATCGTTTGAGATGGATCAAAATTGTACTGTTTATTGGTGTAAATATTGAGTTGCGCTTAATCCGGGGTTAGACGGCGTTAGCAGTAATAGGCATTTCCATGTCTATGGACAGGCTCAATCAAACCGAGTTCCATTTTCATCTATTTTTATGTATAAGTATTTCCTGGTAGAAAGCAATTATGTTAACAATTTTTGTTCTTTTCGTGGCAAAATTGATAATCTGTTTAAAAGAAGGTAGTCATAATCAGAAACAGTTATTTAGTTTTCTCATTTACTCATTAGCAACCGGATCAAAATTCGAAGTGTTAACTGAATGTTCAAGTTTCACGAATAACTGTAAAACAAATCCGTAAAGCTTTCTGTTTCACTAATGTTTGCTGATTTGTTTAAAGTTCGTACTATTCTGAATGGTTCCCGAGTTCAGACGATTTTCGATGATATTAATATCGTTTATGGTTTTATAATCGGACTAGATATTCCATTCTATGAGGCAGTATGAGAAGCTGAACTAGCCAATGTTGGAGAAGTCGTTGTTGTGGATGTACTTGTATTTCTTGACGTAGAAGCAAGTGTGGTCGTTGATGTTTCTGACGTGCTTGCCAATGTAGGAGGTGTCACTGATGTGGAAGTCATTGTTCTGGTTTTTCCTGGCGTAGGAGCAAGTGTGGTCGTTGATGAAAGCTGTATAGATGTCTTCGCAGTACTTGCCAAAGTCGGAGGTGTTACAGCTGTAGCAGTCACTATAATGGTTTTCCTTGACGTAGGAGCAAGTGTTGTCGGCGGTGTAAGTGGAGTAGATGTTTTCAGTGTGCTTGCCAAAGAAGGAGGTGTGACCGCTGTAGAAATTCGTGTGCTTGTTTTTGTTGTCCCTGGTGCTAGTGTTGTGGGTGGCGTAAGTGGAGTAGTACTTTTCATTGTTGACGATGGTGAAATTGTTGTTTGTGTTGTTGATGTTGTTGTTGACTGTGTTGTCACAACTGTGAAGGTAATAATATCCCCAACGAGTCACAGAAAATAGATGAGTAGAAATAAAAATAAACGTTGCAATTTCAATAATATTTTGTGGCGTTAAAAATAAATATAAGAACTATAACATTCAATTTTACCACTAAAATCAAGTTAAAAATTTATCCCGATCTAGTCACATGAATTTAGCAGGATGCAGACTGATGGTTTTAAAAATTAACCAGTTGGCTGATTATAAGATGGCAAAAGTGGATGTCCCGTCTATTCCTGAAATCTTTGTTTTAGATAGTTATTGAAAAGTTTTATAGTAAATATATAAGCATACGTGTAATCGACAAAAATATGAACTCTAACAAACTCAAATACACATCAAACCCTATCTAATAAACGGGTACAGTTTTGTTAATTCACTCGGTGTAAAATTGTAATCGGTCTTTCATCTTTTTCAGCAAAGCTATTATTCTAAATACTTACTTTGTCCTTCGCATAGTATGCATCCCTGTCTGTCAATATGACACTTGCTCCATGGAATGTTTGGATCTTTTGGTGGACAATTATTCATGTTCGGAAGAGAGTTAGAATTCTGTGTGTTAGGACCGCCTGAAATGTTGCAACAGGTAAGATCGATCATTATTGGGAGTGGTTCTGATTGAACAGTCAAACAAGTAGAAGACCGCCTAAAATGGACAATAGCTGGTATCAATAATTTTGAAAGGTATGATGTTTCAAGAAGTACAAACTGTCAGGTTAATAATAAAAAATAGTTTTGACTGTAAATCAAGTTAAGGTCGTCTGAATAAGGGAACTGTTGACATCAGTAATGTTTAAAGGTTCTAGCTGTACTACAATTTGCAATAGTAATTTTTCATAATTTACATCTCGTTGTTATGCAATGAATGATAAATAAAAAATACAGGTTTCCTACCTGATCCTGAACAGTATGGACAATTGTTTGCGTCGTTCTTTATCATAAACTGTGGACAATTGTTGGATAGGGGAGGACATACTGAAATGATGGTATTAAGATTAATTAAATGTTTGTTAGTTAATTTACAATCATAAATCAGAGTTTTATCTTTTATTTCTCTCTGATCATTGTACATACAATTGACAGCATATATACCTACTAAAATTGTACTATGCCACTCAATGATAGTTACAAGAGACTGTGTCACACTATGTTTTATTATATAATTATTATAACATACTTTATTAAAAGACTAATCATAATGAATACTATATTATATAAGAATGAAACGTGTGCCTCGACAGTCACAGATTTGGACGTAGCTATGAAAAAATCGCATGCTCGCATTGCTTGAACGTGTTTTAGATTATGTAAATGTATCAAAGAAAGGCAAATTACTGAGTACTTCGTCTTGTTTTCGCAATATCAACACATACTTAACCTGCTTAACCATAACATTTACTAGCAGAAAACCACCTATTTTGATGGCGATACAAAGTGAATGTTGCAATGTTAAACTAGCTGGAATACTGAAAACATTCAAGAAAATTATAGCTAAAATTACACCACTTAAACATGTATGTTACAGGTTTTTGTCCTATAAAGATAATAGTTTAAAATGACAAATTAAAAGAAATATCAACTAGTATTACCAAGTGTCCCATCACTGCCGCCGTCAGAGCCAGGTACACTAGACGACGAGCTACCACCGCTAGTTGAAACTGCCAGTGTTTTTGCAGTAGGAACGAATGTTGTTTTAGTGACTGGTGTACTTGCCATTACAGGTACACTTTGTCCAGAAGTCCCAGAACTCCCTCCATTCATCGAAGGGATAACGCCAGGTTGAAAACCTTGTCCTACAACGGAAACTTGTGTTTCATTTGTTTATATTTTCTGAACAAAATATTTAAATACATACAATAAAGAAACTGTGCCTAGCTAGAACAATAGCTCGAATATAATCTTAGCTTCTTTAACAGAAAAGGTTTTATGTTTTAGGTATTTCTGTTACAAAACCCCTTGGAAGAATAAGATCTAAATTTTTTAAGCAAAATATATATTGGCCCTCAAACATTAACTCAGCAAAAATCATCGCCATACTGAAAGAAAACCAATACACATGTTTATAAATAAGTGATTTGATAAAGGCCCTGATATTTGTCCGACGGCAGTCGTTTTGGCCGGAGGCTCGGCCCACTCCAAAAACTCGACAAGTATGCAGAAGAACGTCGAAGAAATAGTATTTTTACTCCAAAAATAATAATATTAAATGATACAGGATAATCGAAGCGCGAAAGCTGTGTGAAAGGGAGGTAATTCAAACTGATAACTACACTAAAAAAGAACAATTTTACCTGATGAACTGCATAATGAGGGGCAAGTGTAACATCCATTGTTATATTTGGGACAACTGCAGAAAATGTTGAACGGCGGACAATTACTTCTCCATTGCCTGGGTATGACGAAATTTTCAACCCCTGAAATATAAATATAATTGTTCATTCTTTGTCAGTCCTAAGAAATCATAACTGCAAAATCAACGTTAGCCTTACACTATTTCACCTGGCAAGTTTAACACGAATCTTCAAAAATAAAGCGTTTGTATTGAAATCATTTACAAATTTAACCTAGTGATACATTTGTCACGCTGCTTTTGCTTTGCTACATATTAAATGTTATCGTCGACCGGAATAGGTTATTAGTAAGCAATCATGGATCACATTGCATTGATATATGTTGATGATAAAATGCATGAAATGTAAAAATGAATAAATGAAATGAATAATGAAAAAATGCATTAGTGTTGATGCAAAAGCTTACATTTGTCCGAAAATAAACAATGACCTTAATGAAAGAGGGAAAAATTGGCAATTAACGATATTTGTTTTACAGTCAAACCTGTCTCTAGCAGGTTAAAATGAGAACAAAATGCCAGTTTAGAACATAATCAAACTGGCTGTTTAAGACAGGTGTTTGCTATTCGCAGGTGGCTGCTAGGCAGGTTTCACTGTATCTAGTTACATAAAGCACCTAGGTTTCTTTTGTCCTCAAAAGTTATTGTTCTTAACAAAAATCAAAGCAACTTACCTCTCAGTTCAAGAGTTATCAAGAAAATAAGAAACGTCATAGCAGTCATAGCATAGGTGGTAATAGTTCAACGGTTATATCACCTTTACCCTAGATGATGATTGTTTTAAACTTTATTCAAAGATAAAAACTCATAAGGTTATAAAGAAAACCTGTTACAAGATAAGCATGTCGAGTATCGTGTCAATATTTTACACTATTATCAATACTATCATTGTATAAGCAGGTGTTAGCGCATTCTTTTTAATCTTTGAGTTTTTTTTATATTTTCACTCACCATGCTCTATGCTTAAATAAAATTCTTTCTTTTAGTTGTTTTCATTTGGTCCTGGGCGTGGCTACAACAAAAGCCGCGTGCGATCTATCAGAGAAAATTTAGGTGTGTGAATACATGTATAAGAATTGGAATGATATTTGTTTTTCGCATTCAACGTGACCAACATATGGGTTGTGTAGATTGTACAGTAGGCATGAAGGCCTCACACACTAAACTAAAAGCAAATGTGTTATCCATACCATGATTATTTCGATTTAATCTTTAAACGTATGATCTGAATTCCCTACCAAAAAACAACAAATTAACAACATTTATCCTGAGATTAAAATATTACGAAGATATTATATAGTTATTTGGTTTCTTGACAGGGAGTGTGAGGATATATTGCCGGTCTGGGTGTCATATTACCCGAGCCGCAGGGGAGGGATAATATGACACCCAGACCGGCAATATATCCTCATATACCCTTTCAAGGAACCAAATAATTGTTTTATTATACTGCAAAGACTTTTTCAGACAAAATTAATTGGAAAACATCGAATTGGAATGATATTTGTTTTTCGCATTCAACGTGACCAACATATGGGTTGTGTAGATTGTACAGTAGGCATGAAGGCCTCACACACTAAACTAAAAGCAAATGTGTTATCCATACCATGATTATTTCGATTTAATCTTTAAACGTATGATCTGAATTCCCTACCAAAAAACAACAAATTAACAACATTTATCCTGAGATTAAAATATTACGAAGATATTATATAGTTATTTGGTTTCTTGACAGGGAGTGTGAGGATATATTGCCGGTCTGGGTGTCATATTACCCGAGCCGCAGGGGAGGGATAATATGACACCCAGACCGGCAATATATCCTCATATACCCTTTCAAGGAACCAAATAATTGTTTTATTATACTGCAAAGACTTTTTCAGACAAAATTAATTGGAAAACATCGATATTTCATTTATTTCTCTTATTTAATGCCGAATGGCTTAATTCCCCTCTGATAACCTCAATAATAATAATAAATTTTATTTATGGTTTGCGCCATTCGGCGTACGACATGTTTTCACTACTAAGAACCAATTCCAGTAAATCGGCTTAATAATGCTTTTACAATGTACCGCGTTGCAACATTTACTTCCACATGTACTAGAACAAGTGATACAACAACAACAACAACTACTACTACTATAGCAACAACAACAACAACAACAACTACTACTACTATTATTACTACAACAACAACAACTACTACTACTACTACTACTACTACTTCTACAACAACAACAACAACAACTACTACTTATTTATCCAGTGATATCTAGTTGTCTACTTCAATGAAATCTAGCCTGTAATATTTTCATAGTTACCGTGTGCGAAAGCTTTCATAATCCCATATTAATTTTATAACAAGAAATATCTTTAAAAAAAAAATGAAATATGCATATCAGGAATGGCCACATCCAGCATACACAGCCTCCCCACACAGCCAAAAAGTAGAGAGGAAAAGAGAGCATGGTATAATAATAATCAGTTTCAAAATGGACGCCACAAACAAATAACAAAAGTGAGAACCAGAGGGGTTACCGCCTTGGAACGGTCAGTGGCAAAACATAATGCCACTGGGGGTTTAAACCAGGTTCTAGGGTGCACCAACCTCACACTTACCCCAACAGGTTCTCGTATTACAAAACAAGTACAAATTGTCTTGGTGAAATAACTCCAACCCATCAATCAGCTCAACAATGTTGCATGCAAAAGCATACAAACATATAAACATAAGAATTTAATAGCATTGCAAAGCCAAAGGGCGGGTACTCAATGATCTCACCGAGACCAGAGCATCTGGAGTAAAATCAGCAAGAACACGATGACAGGGATAAAAGAAACAAATCGAGCTTCTAGGTTCTTTTAAGAAAAGATTTCCCCATAAACCTTCATAAACTCTTAAACCCCTGCCACCGTCGTGCAACCAAAGAGGTAAGCAAAATGATCAACTGTAGATGGGTTAATCACCAGGCCTGCAGAGCGCTGTAAAATATCATGTTGGTAACCTTTCTTTTTAAATTTACAGATGGTTTTTACGAATAACCGGGAGAAATTAACATCGCCTTTTATCTTCTTAAGTTTATAAATTAAATCTCCATAAAAAACTGGCTGTGAAATTAAAAAAGATAAACGGCGTTGATGGAAAACATTTATATATACATGTATATAAGAAAGAAAAAAATACAGAAAGGCAAAGCAGACACAGTTTAGTTATTTTATTTTATTTGTTATAGCTGTTGACGAACCCTCCCTGCCTTCTTAGTATGATTTAGAGATATAGCTACCGAATCATGACAACTCATAAATTTATTGAAAGTGTCTTTCAAAAAACAATGTTGAAGCTGTTGCAACAATTTCATACAGTGATAACAAGTCGATTAAAGAAGCAAAATATTCAGTTTCAATAAAATACCTTGTGTAGAGTGAGAATTCAAAATGAATAAATGTCCTTGAAATTTAATAAATATAAATAATAACAGCCTGTTACAAGAGCGAAATCTACCAACTTTTACGTATATTAAGTTTAAAAAAAGTGCCCGTCCTGAGTATTGAACCCGGGGTCTCCGCTTGAGATGCGAGAGTGTTAGCCACTACACTTCAATGAACTTGTCTTACGAACTTGAAATTAACAATCAGTATCAAAGGAACTAGAAAGGAACCAGTAAGAACTAGGAATATCTACACTTCTCTTTCGTTTTACACTGTGTATTGTATGGAAGTGACACCCAAGAATATTTCATATAATATTGTATTGAAGCCATCAATATTGACTTAACTGGTTACTTAAATCGTAAATATGTTTTTCCTCCAATACAACACCTACTAACAACCAATCTAATTAATCTATCTGATTTTTCCGCTGCATAATAATAAAATCCCACTAGATACCTCTCCAGCCTGCTAGATGCTTCTCTGGTGTAAATAGCTACCAATCGAAATAGTTTATTACGTAAGATATGCCTTAGGGTTAGGCGCTGTCGCCGTGACGGTGAGGGTTCGCTCCCAGGTAGAGGCTTTATCATTTATAAGAAAAAACGACAGAATGAAAACTCTGTAATAGCCGAGCAAATTGGAGGAAAAGCAAGAGGACAGTTTAAAATAGAATTAATATTAAATCAGCGGACAAGTTAACATCGGGCGTAACAGACTTGAAATAAATGCCACTTTGGGTTTAAACCAGCTTTTTCTAAACACAAACCGCACACTGTTGCTGCGAGATAAAACATAAACATGTTTCCTTGGTTATTTAATATCGCCTTTCCCATCTACTTAACAATTACACAAACAACAAAATTTTTTAATTGCAATATCGGTTAAAATTAATATAATCGATTACTACAGGACCATACTGGTATTACAATAGCAAATTGAAGTAATGACGTCTTATTACACATATATACACAACATCCGCGAGGAATGCTATTTTGAATGTAAATTATATCATATAGTGAATAAAAACACATTGAGAATAACAATTTTCAAAGTCATAATGTGCTCCATTTAAATGAAATTGGCGACGAAAAGGGATTATTCATATAATAAATGCAGACACAAATTTGACGAATCAGAGTTACAATCAACTACGAAATCTAGCAACATTCTGGTACGGCAAGATTAAATTCAGAATTTTTTTTTAGATAACCGAATAGCCATACCAATACGGCGGCCGCGCCTAGCCAACCATGCAAGAGACGGACACAGTACCTACCATCCATATCTCCCCCAAAGGATAGTATTAGACAAGTAAACTTTATTTATTTCCATATTCTAAACCAACATTTCTTGGTCGAAACTAAGTATAAAAACAATCGTTAGAAAATGCTAAGAAAACAGAAGCTGAACCCATGGAATGTTGACATTGAGTAAATAATCATCTACGATGTGTAGATGTTGCAGTCGCAATGTCTAACCAAGGCGTTGTCGATAAACCACATAATCCGCAGTGTTTTGCCCATTTTTCATGTGCTAGGGCATAAGCTAGCGAGTAAGTGTCCTTGCAGAAATTGTATTTATCGAACTCTGCACATTTAAACGTGTCGGTTTCGTAGTCACGGCAAATGCTTCCTGAAATCAAAGTCATAATTTAAAACAGTAAGCATATGGAAGCAATGAATATTGTCGTTACTATCAAATCGACGTTAATGAAAAATATTTCATCTACATTTACATTTTATCTCATATTTTATCTCACAGACCCAGTTTATATCTCACAAACCTGTCAATAACAACATAGAATTAGATTGTTCGAAGCACAAATGATTTTAGATTTAGAAGCTTTAAAAAACAACAGAAACGAACAAACACAACTTCAACACAAACACCTACTTTCGGTTTTATTCAAGATTCCTGCTATTTATAGAATTTTTAATTTAGAATAGAGCAATTCCTTAAAATTCAGTTTCATATGTATCATTTTAGTTATAGCTAATTTATAGATATTTATTCATCAATCGATAGATTATTAACGACAAAATTAAAGCATCTACATAATTTAGGTTGTAGTGTAAATATGACAGTACAAGCTTCAAATACAATATTTTCGAATAGCCATCAAGGTATTGACACAAGAAGTAAGAACGAGTGTGTCTTCAACGAGAACACGACTCTACAATTGGTCTGTGATTATTGATAGTTCTGTCAAAGTGAACTCAAGTAATCCCATTTTTTTCATCAGTTTTTAAAATTACTTGGGATGGCAACGAGTATTCGAACATTCGAATTTTCGAATACAGACGGGACATTCGAATACCTTTTTAGTGTTCGAATATTAAATTTTGTAAAAGGATATATAAAACAAAGAAAATTAATTTAGATTTTGATTAAGTTCTTTTTAGACATTGTCACCTCTTCTCCCCCCCCCCTCCCCAACGGGACGATGCCGTTCTATACACTGTAGTATCATGGCATTAACAAAAGCTCATCGGGTAAAATTGTATTTTATTCACCATTAATCAGCATATTAGAATTATAAGCATTGTTTAGAAATTTCATTATTTCAACTAAATATTACAATCAAAATAAATTTATCGTATTGCATATTAATTAATCGCTACTGAAAACCCATAGCATTCGTACAATACATAGATCGGCCTTACATACAGAGCATGTTCCCATGTTTTCCTTGTAATATTAAACATGCATGATATAACGGAGCTAGTATACAATGTAGTTGTCTAGGTTAAAGACATTAGTAGAGTCTGAAAATATCAGTGATTTTGTGAGCTAAAAACGGTGCTTTAATAGTCAGAAAAAGTCTTATTTTAATTGACAGGATTTTAAATCGGAAATTTAAATTTTAAGTGTATTTAAACACGTTTAATTGTTTGTATCAGATATATTACAAAACATGTTTGTTAGCTTGATGATACATTTTTACAACACGCATTATTTTAAAATGTAAATAAGTTTCTTTCAACACAATAAACATTTTAAACTTGCTAAAACGAAATCGGCTTGAATAAAAAACTAACCGCTAAATGTCGTAGTAAGCTGTGTGGTCGTTGTTGGCTGTGTAGTAGGTTGTGTGGTGGTTGTTGGCAGCGTAGTAGGTTGGGTGGTCGTTGTTAACAGTGTAGTAGACTGTGTGGTTGTGATTCGCTGTGTAGAAGGTTGTGTAGTAGTTGTTGGCTGTGTAGTAGGTTGTGTGGTCGTGGTTTGTTGTGTTGTAGGCTGTGATGCCGTTGTTCGCGGTGAAGTTATTAATGGAGGAGGGTTATTAGGTGATGTTGTTGTTAAAGTGGTTGCTACCAATGTTGGGAATTGTGATGTTGAAACGGTAGTGCTGGCGGCAGTAGCGAGAGTTGGTGGTGTAACGGCTGTTGTCGTTGATTGGGTTGTAGACGTTGTCGTTGATGGAGTAATTGAAGTTGTCGTTGATTGGGTTGTGGACGTTGTCGTTGATGGCGTTGTTGAGGTTATTGTAGACTGAGTAGTAGTTGTGGTCGTAGATTGTGTTGTTACAACTGAAATAAAACAAAACGAAATTGCAACACGATAATTTACCGAAAATAATCACTTCAAGTTATGCGTCAAAAATTAAATGAACTCATATAAACAACAAACATATAAAACAAATCTAGCGTCACTTAGTGTAAATGTTTTACATCTGATATATAATGTATTGATTGAATCCAAAACTGTGACGAGTCCTTACAACTCAAAAATCAGATGCAAAATAGACACTTTTTAAAGATTCAAGTCGAGTAGTAATGTTTAATTGTTGTATTGCAAAAAGTTAATTTAAGGTAATATGCCCTATTACGTTAAAATCGATTCGATATCAACATATAATTCAACCTTTTTGTAAAAGTACAATTGTTTAAACAATAAATTTTCTTCCTCTCTTTTAAATAAAGCGACTATCGGACGTCGTTATATCCATGTCAAACGTGTAATAAGAAAATAAACATAAAACATAAAGAAATTAGAAACGCAACATCTTAAAACATGAACTAATATTTTACCATACCATTATGCATCTATGGTAAGATAGAGATTTGTCAAAACAAGCATAACAATGAGAAAGAAAGTTAGTACAATTTACTTATTTAAGCCACTGTATGAGTTAATCGTTGGCTGAATAGTACAACCAAACTGTACAAAGTCGACAATTTTAATTACATTAAACAGTCAAACAAAGTCAGTAATTGGAATTAATGTCAGCCGCTAGTTGCGGAACTAAATCACAGCCGGCATAACTTTAAATTTAACACACACTAAGTTATTGCTTGAGCGGACTTTGGTGAAAAAATAAATATTGTTATCTCAGATGTTTTGATCGTTTCTCGCCTTTATCACTGCTTCGCGTTTGTTATCTGTTATGTTTCCTTATTTATTGAATGACGTTGTTTCGCGTTGTTTTAGTGACTTTAGCATGACATTAACTGCATAAATTCCTTACTGAGTTGAATAGTTTCAACATTTCCTATATTTAAAATGTATTAAGTTAGTTTTACATGTAATATGATATAAATTAGTAGCATGCTGTGATAGCCTTCATTATTATAAAGGGCTATCTCCAGATGCAGAAAAATTTGATTTGCTTTTTCTAAATATATGTTTTTCCGCATCTCAACTCTCCCTTCTGAATCTGATAGAGTTCACAATAAAAACCCAGGCTGTAAGCTATCAAAATCATTCAAAGACTAACTCCTGTTAGTTGAAAAATATACAGTTAGTGACCGTTTAACACTAAGTCGTGTGCAATAAATGAAAACAACATTTATTTTATCAAATTAGTTGACATCATTTACAAAAAATAATTAACAAATAAATCAACACAAAGAGTAATGACTATAATATCAGTTATAGATAAATATAAACAACGAAAGTACTAGTAAAGTATTCAAAATGTTTACTTTGTCCATTGCATAGTATGCATCCCCGTCTGTCAATATGACATTCGCTCCATGGAATATTTGGATCTTTTGGTGGACAGTCGTTTAACTGGATAGCATGATCCATATTATGACTCTGAGGAGCACCTGAAAGTAACATCATATAACGCAGATTATGTTTTAAAATGTGCAGCCGTTCATTATATTTAATCTTTCAAAAAACTCGTCACTAATTGCAAAATCATCAATATTTGTGGGGTATTAATTTTCGAGGATACCGCTGGCTGGTCGATCCCCGAATGAAGAAATAGACAATTGTACATATTAAACGCAGTTTAGAAAGTAAAGTTGTATTTCAAGAAATAAATACCCACCTGAATATTGTATTTAGGAAAACCACAAATTTTGTACACCATGTATAGAATGACATTGCTTGTACCTGGGAGCGAACCCGCACCGTCTTGGCGACAGCGCATAGCCCTGCAGCTAGCTAAGCTAACCGGGCCACCCCAAAAAGGTCGATCGTTTAGCCCTGATATACGTTAACATTACTGCATGACATAGGTTACAGAAGAACTTCCACGGTATACATATTCTAAACAAAATATATTCCATTGCAGACTAGTTAATAAACGTTTTAACTGAAGATAAATGCAGTTTAAAATTATTAAAAAGCACATGTCCAGTATAAAATGGATTTTATAAATGACAGTTATAATAATTTAACATATGCATTGTTACAAAAATGTACCAGATCCTGAACAGTAAGGACAATCGTTGGCGTCTGTCTTGATCATGAATTGTGGACAGTTGCTGTCAAGCTTAGGGCATACTGCAATGAAAATGATGGATTGCAAATAAATTGCCATGCAACATGTTCTCTAGTTACAGATTTGTTTCATTCTATATATGTCGCTGTATGGTACGTGGTTTATTAAGTATCATAAAAATGAGAAAAAAGATATACCGTTTTTTTATATTACTGTATCAGTGTAACAAAGGTCAGTAACAAACAATTAATAAATCAGTTTGTTAAATAACCACATCTAAAAGAAACAATTCCCAATAAAAATAAAAGTGATTTATTTAATTGTGAACGAAACAAAGCATCGATACTTTAAGCGTATTACAATAGTCTATGTCTATTTTCACTCGTGTTTGAAAATCTGTCTTAACTGTTAACATGCAGTTTAGTAAAAGTTTATACATTTGACCTCTTAAACGCAAACACGTTTTGTTCACCGACGAAGTATTTCGTTCGAAACTGAAAAGGTGAACAATCAGTAAATAAAATAAAAGGTTGTTGCACAGAAACCTGTTCCCATAACCACTGTTTTGAATGTGCATACTATTGTACTGGTGTTTTAATCAAGGAGTTATAAATTTCATGCATACGAGGGTTGTCGCAGAAGTTAATTGACTTTTTTATGACAAGTTTATTTTTTGCCATTTTATAGAATACTTTTACAATAATAAACGCCGGCGCATATGTAACACAAACATAATGTAAAAATTGAAATATGCATAACGACTACTCGGTACTCAAGTGTTTCCATAGCAACCTAAGCGACGAGCGGCGCACGCCATATTAACGTTTGCGTTAAACAGAACATACTCTTTTTAACCATACCGTTGATCAGGCAAATAAAGTGACAATGGCGCGAAATATCGTCTGCTTTACACGTGACGTTATAACGTCATTTCCTGTAAGTTTGGTCGGCGTATCATCTGCAGTAACTCAGTTACAACGTTTTTCATCAAGACACTGTTCTCCAAGCGAAAACGTCATGACGTCCACCGGTGATGTGAAACTGCGTGCGGTTATACAGTTTTGCCAGGCACTCGGGAAAACGCCAACTCAAACATTTAAAGAAGTGCAAAATGCCGGGAAATACAAGTGCTGCCGGTCATTAGTGTCCTTGGATTCCAGCGTCTGAGCCACTCACCCTACAGTCCTGATTTGGCGCCCATGGACTTCCGTGTGTTCCCGGAGGTGAAGTCGCAATTACGAGGCAGCCACTTTGACAGCGGCGAGGAGCTCATGGCAGAAACGTTGAAGATTGTGTCTACATTCGATCCAGAGTTTTATGATGACATATTCCAGAAATGGATCTCACGCCACAGGAAGTGTGTTGCTACGGAAGGTGACTATATTGAGAAGGTTTAGATGATGACGTCTTGTGTGACGTTAAATGACGCTCGTTTGTGCGCCAGATCACAGTTATGTGTGTTGATTGTTTGTTTATTTTTTAATTCCTGTTCTATGTATGTTTTCGAAATGTTACATATTGATAAGGAAGATTTTATTCTATTTAACAGTGTTTTTATTTTTTGTCTACTATAAGAAATCTTTAATCTACAGTGTTAGTCCTTTAACTTCTGCGACAACCCTCTTATATTACACTACCCAAATCTCCTGATGATCCTGATAAACCAGATGATGACGATGATATCGACGGATTGTTTGGAGCAGTCGTCTGTTGGGTAACTGCAGAACCTCCCTCACCTAAAGTGTTTGGTGAAGAAGTAGGATTTACACCAGGTTGAAAGTTAACAAATAAAGAGAAAACAATGATACTGACCTACCGTAAAATGTAATACAACACCAGAATGAAATGTTACGATACTGAAATCAAAGTCAAAGCATTCGTCTTATTTAATAAGTTATTACAAATGTTTGTTACATGCACAACAACAGCTCATTGTAAAACAACATTATTTTTTTATGCATAATATGGCATTGATGCTGTATTCAAAGAAAGTAATGAGTCATTACACGTTTCATCAATACATTATATGAACTAAATGTTCCGACGAACACGGCGATGACGATGACATAGATGAAGTGGAGCAGAGGTCTGTTGGTTTACTGCAGAAATTCACCCACCTAAGTTGCTGGGTGAAGAAGTTGCTGTTACAATTACGAGATTCAGACCAGAATGATGACGATGACATAGTTAAAGAGTTCTGTTGGTTTACTGCAGACCGGAATGATAACAATGACATAGTTAAAGTGTTTGGAGCAGAGATCTGTAAGTTTAATGCAGAAAATCCCCCACCTAAGTTGCTGGGTGAAGAAGTTGTTGTTCCAATTACGAGATTCAGACCGGAATGATGACGATGACATAGTTAAAGTGTTTGGAGCAGAGGTCTGTTGGTTTACTGCAGAACCTAACCCACCTGAGTTGCTGGGTAAAGAGGTTGTTGTTACATTAGCGGGATTCACACCGGGATGAAAGTTTCCAAACTGAGAGCTTCCTGAATAATAAACACGATTGTTTTTGCTGGTAACTATACAAAACACTTTTTTCTAATATACCCAACAAAAAAGTTCTGCACACAAGTGCTCGTTTGTGTTAATTTTATAATATATCAAATAACTGGTAGAAATACTTACATTTATATCAAAATTAATTGTTTGCGGATCCAAAGACAAAATTAGAATTAAAATTTGTTGGTTAATAACCAAGATCTATCATTTTGAGTATGAGAGGGATCAACAGTCAAAAGATGCAAAATTTGCTGTATCGAGGTATAGGTGTGAAATCTATGAAATCAGTCAACATATCACTAGTGTCTGTTTTGCAATTACCATCATGTACTGTGATGCTAGTAACAGGACGTAATCAATAGTTAATACCAAGCCTTTTTCAGTTACAGTTTAAATTTCTTCTTAAAGGTAATTAAAATTTTGCAAGTATGCAGTGCAATGTAAATACAATATAGATTTAAAATGCGTTATTATTAAAAAATGAATTTAAACAGACCATTACAAACAAAAGTTCGAAAACATGTGTTGGTTTTATGACGTTGCTCTTATTGTGATTGTAACTAACAACATGAAACACTCGAACAGACCTCGTATAGTAGTAAGTAGAATATTTTCAGTATTAACTGGGACTCGAAACTCAGAATCATACCTTACATGGCCACATTGTTTTTATCCTTTTTATTAAGCCAGTAGGACAAAATATAACACATGAAAACTTCTGCATCATTTCCACCAACAAATGTACAAGAAATCAGTAACAAGATCGCACTGAATATGTTTGTAGTAAAAGTATATACGAAGCGCAATAGTTTTACCAACTTGCGAAACCCAGAACATCTCCAACAAAAGAGTTCCAGAATAATGCCACAAAAATAACACTTTGATTGTTTAGGCTTCTGTATTTTATTAATAACTTTTTTTAAATTAAATTTTACCCGACTTATTTAGCATACACATCTGTTATACAAAAGACACTTATTACCTTAATCCCCTTAATTGATACGAGAATACTTTTAGTTTGTTTCAGTATTGAATAAATGGTTAACGAACTATACCTTGTGAACAACTAGATGGACAAGTATAACAACCATTCTGGTACTTTGGGCACATGCACATGGCATTAAATGGAAGGCAGTTGTTAAGGAACCTCTTTGAAACCGGGCTACTCTCTGCGCCTGCAAAATAATAAAAGTTATTGTATTATTATTTTTTATTCATAACACATAATTTTCGCAAATTGACATAAAACGCTATACATTTATTTACGGAATTATTCTTATTTTGGTGCGGTTTAGCGCTTTATGGTAAATTTGATGGCTCTCGCGTGCACGTCCAATCTGCATGAACCGCACCAAAATAAGAATCACTACTTATATTTACATTTTATTCTTTGTTTTCCTTTAAATATACTTAAGTCGAACGCTTTCAAAAATTAGTATTAAGTGAAAAGGGGGAGTAATACGTGGGAGTTCAAAATGAACCGATTTTTTTTAAAGGAAGAAATCAATAGGAATGTAAATATATTGTAACGGCCATACCATCTTCATTCCTCTTTGGGACCCGTACGAAATATTCGGATATGTTTATCCGAATTACCCGACCATTTCGGATACTCGTTTTCTACATTAAACTGTCAGTTTATTAGGATTTGCCTCGATAGACCGTTAGTTCAACCTATGCCAAGTTTCTCTGCAGCGTTATTTCATGAGATAATCATATTTTGCTCATTTAAATCACTATTATAGTATTTGCCAATTATCAGACCGGAAACATGCCTGCAAAATACAAGATTTTAGCGTAGCCCGGTACATGCCGTACGGCTTTGGCAGACACTGTGCGCGAGACGTCCGGCTTAAGGCAATGACGTCATTAGACATTGGCAATCGCCTTGCGCGTGATGTCCGGCTTTGGCAATGACGTCATTTAGCCATTGCCTAAGCGCGGGGTATATAAACTCGGCGAAATTTTGCCAGGTTGTCACTTTCTGGCTATACTGCAAGCCATTAACTTCAAAACAGCATAAGCCATTTCTTGGCAGTTTAATGATTATAAGCCATTCTCTGGCTGGATATCCTTATATCATATAATGTTGGCACTCTCGCCTGAATCAAGAAAGGTATAGTGTCTCAGATTTTGATTATTATAACCTATAACTGTTGTTTAATTATATGACAGTTTGGCAGTTTTGCCCAAGTATACCCTTGTTCTTATAAGCGATTTCTTGGCTAAAAACCTCAGTACCCATTGATAATCATTATTTGTTAATACAAATAATTTGATTCCCCACAACACCATCAATTTGGAATAATACCATTTAATTTCACAATAAATCAGTAACAATATAAAATATTGTTTCAAGTTCCAAAAGTTATCCAGTGTCCCATAAATTACATGTTGGTTCCAGTTTAAATTTCATTACTGATTGCCATTAGAGTGTTTATGCCATATTACGGAAATCAGTATAAATTATATTACCAATATGAGTTAACAGTATTTCCAGAACCAATAATTAATTATCAGTACCAGATTCCAGTAATTCCATTACCAGTAACACAAGTTCCAGTTGCCATACCAGTAATTCCAGTACTAGTACCACAAAGGAATTGGTGATAAATTATCAGAGAAAATCACCGCATTAAACGTCTCATTACACTTATCTCTGGGGTGACCTTAACAAGACGAGGTTCAATCAAAGACGAGGTTCAATCAAAGACGAGGTTCAATAAAAGACGAGGTTCTAAGATGAGGCACAGACGAGGTTCTTAGACGAGGCTCAATCTCTGACGAGGCTTACCAGAAAAACTTACTAACTTGAATTTTGTTGTATATATTTTAATTGAATAAATTATTGTTGTATTTTATTTCAGTATTTGTCGAGTATCTTCCATTTATTAAACTATTTTGTGTCTACGTGTGTTCGAACAGAACCCACGTTTAAATATTGAGGCGTGTACGGGATTGCAGACCCCGCCTGCGTTTCAATATTAAATTATTTACGTAATGTCTTATGATGTAAGAGTTTGGACCGGTGATTTTCACAATTTTCTAAAACTTTAAACATGAATATTAGGAAAATTCTTTATTGCCGGCTTTATTTTTTGTGTGTAAAAAACATTAATGTGTGGCAAGGGTGAAGTTTGCGAGCTAACTCTTTGCAACACAATGGTGTTCTAATTACCAAGAACACTAACTAAATTGTTTATTACTGTCTGTTCAGTTGCAAACGAGTTTTCCTTTTGTTTTTATGCCGGTTTGGCAATCGGGGCACTTATCATGGAAATGTTAAAGTGACTGTTCATGATATATTATTTAATATAATAAAAAATTAATAAAAAATAAATATACCATCGCACCGCTTAATATTAAATACATAGTGGAAAGCGTTATTATCTTGTTTTTACGTCCAAATTTTTTGGGTCGAAACGACTTCGGAGCGAAAAGACGTTCATTAATATTCAGTTCGTCAAGTGATTATTTTTCCATAGAAAAGGCGAAGCGATATAGCGTAAAGAGGTGAGAGATAACTGTCTGCAGTTGAAGTGTATGGTATTTTTGTACATCTCATTCGAATTCCTTGGCGGGCTATTTCTTTGTACTCTGGCGGGTCGTCGATTATTTCGTTCTGTGTACGTTAGACTACGCATGCGTACGCATAATTAATCAGCCTTATTTGCATCACTCGCGATAAGGCAACAACTTTCTACTTAAATAAATATGTCAGTATAAATTAAGTAAACGAGTTTAATTTCTTAGACTATTTTGTTCGTTTTGTCTGTGGCATTATAAATTCTAACAATCGATGCTTACATTTTTGTAAACGTATTGTTTATTAACATTTTTACATAATTGATGGAAAATCACTTTAACACATCCCTAAATGTATACATTTTTCCACTACAGTAACTGAAACAATAACGTTTTATTAAATAAGAAAAGCATATTTGTCATACACAATTGGTGTCTGCCTTGTAAATGTACTAATATACTTAAAATGTCTGTAGTTAAATAAAGTAAAAGTTGAATACACTTGTCATGATTTTAATGACATTCACGACAACTTATGTATGGAATATAATTAAGGTGAAAATGGAAATTTAAAAGCCACGGAACAGACAAATATGAAAAAAATGAAAATTATAAACTTTATGGTCATATATTTACACCTTTATTTCCACTGCTTCAATATCCTTTACGGGACGAGTGAACTTCAATCTTCAATGAATACCGTTAGCCTTATCACCGCGCAATGAGTACATTTAGGGTCGGATGTAAAGGAATGCCCTGGTGACGTCATGAAATCCCCGCTATTTTAATAATTGTTGCTAATTTTAGATTGCTCTTCCTGGAATGTTGCTATTTTTAGATTACTTTTATTTTTAGTCGCTTTTATACCCCTGTGGCAGAGACCCCCGCTGGATGCCTCCAGAAGATACCCTTGCCGACCAATGGGTGGCTTGTTGTCCGGGACGGACCAATGGTGAACGCTCCTGAGGTCACGTGGTCAGGCGAGGACGACGAGCCGCTCTCTTCGACTACAGTACTCCATAGTGGTAAGTTGTATTACTTGCATTTATTGTATCTTTGTCTTTATACCGTGGCTGGGAGCCACACATGCTAAAGTCCTTCATCGTAGGCATTGGTGGGACCGATCCCTGCGATATTGGCGACGAGGAAAACACGCAAGCGGGTAAGATTTCCTTTTTTTTATTTTGTTTTCGCGAGTGACCCACTTTCAGCGGCTGGGAGCCGGGAAGGTGGTTTCAGTCGTGTAGGCTGAATGAATCTTGGGATCTGCCCCAATTTAATATCTCTTCATAAGCGCAAAGAAGCGCAAAGGCCTATCTCATTCATAATTCGGGAATAAACTAGATTTAGCCTTTATTTTAGAGTGGGGAGGGAGTTGGCTGGAATAGCCGCTCCAGCATCAATTTCCGATTCGGCCAACTGTGACCGCCATTTTTTACGGAATATTTAATCGTGGATAACTAAACCATTAAGTCAAATTAAACGATACATTTTCTATATTTGACATCATCCCCAACGTTTTTCCACCGTAACTTGGGAATTCCCAAAGAAAACTACTATATTTATGAACAATTATCTATCACGTGGTTCGAGCATGGTTTGGTAACGTGATTGAACAATCCTTGAAGAGTTGTTTCCCTTTGACTATATTGTGAAGGAGCGTAGCCCTACAGTTTTAACTGTTTATTTATTGGATTTTGGTGGATAATTTTAATTGTTCTGTAAAAGTCTTTGCTAGTTATCATTAGGGTGACCTGAAAAAGGGGCACAGCCCCTCTAGGGGGTCACCCCTTGTCCTATTTTCACTGTATTTCATTATATTTTGTTTAGTTTTGGGATTTCTTGTATTAAAGAAAACATAATTAAAGGCATTGTGTATTTTGTTGTTCTTATTAGTTATAATTTTGGTATAAGCAATTGTGTAAAATTAAAATGTCAAATTGTTATCACAACCAAAGGAAGGAAATGGGTGCACATGAGCAAGGTCGAACAAGCAATTACCCATGTGTAGACCAACATAAGCATCGAGGTGTAGACCCACATTACCAACATGTGGACCCCAATTTATACCGAAGTGTAGACCCACAGTACCAAAGTGTAGACTATCAAAATACAGACCCACGTATGCGCCAAAATGGGAGCCCCTACTCTAAACAAGGTGTTAAACCTCACTCAAGTGTAGACCCACCTGTGTATACACGTTTATACATTAATGATGAGACCCGTTCACATTTTGAGGGGGAGTTGGGAGTGATGCGCACGCCAAGAAAGTGTGGGAGTGGGTAGGCCTCAAATAGTGCTTACTGTTCCCCAAAGTCAAAGAGTGTGAAAGCAAAGTTGAGGGAGGATTATTATTCCTGTGACCAGGAAAAAGGGAGGCTGCATGAGAACTATTACCCCTTGTCCCATAATGTGTATATCAATTTCGCCGATAAGGAAACTCTGATGGAGATTCAGGGACCAGAATTGGCTGAAAATATACTGCATTTCCGGGAAGAGTTCGGAAATATAACGGAAAATAATTATAGATATATTCCTAAGGTCACAACGGGTGGAGGATTTGAACGCCATTTTAACTTCTTAAGGAACGGGAACCTGACAATATCCAGATATGACGCAGACCGTGATGCAGACAATGTACCATGCGCCTTAAGCGCCCCAACCCGTGTTTCCTCATGTAGGTCAATGCCGGAATTGGATGATGTGGACATGGGTGGTTATAAGAGGACTAACCCATCGCTGGGTCGGGGATACGACCCTTACTCACGATCTGTCCCGGCTGAGGATCAGGCCTACTCGCCCCAAAGGCCCGGTCAGAGCATGCGCGCAAGTGGCAACTCGCCATACGGGGACCTGGCAAAGCCCCATGCCCCAGGCCTAAGCCCCTTTGTAACAAGGGAATCCCCAGGCCAGACCCGCTATGTCGATAGGGAAACCCCAGCCCATTACCCTAAACCTAGAGGTTCCCCCTTACCCGAAAGACCACTGATCATTTCCCAATACAGAGAACCTGAAGGCGTGGGTAGTAGACCCTATTCGCCTAACTCCCAAGAGATCCAGGGGTGCCAATCTCCAAGCCCAAACCCGCAATCTCGAGTGAGGGCAACCCAGGAAGAGCATACCCCAAGCAGGCGGGGTACACTACCCCCACGGTCGCGGAGCAGTAGTCCGGCCAGAGGGCCCAAGGCCCAAGAGCAAAACAAACCCAAGCTCGAACCTTCCACCTTGGAAGAACTTCTTAGAGAGGTGGTCCTTGAAATAAAAGACCTGAAAAACAAGGTCCGTGGCCGCTCCTCGTCCCCCCGACGTGCCCCCCAGGGTTGTTTCCGTTGCGGGGACCCGGGTCACTTGAAACGCGAGTGCCCAATGTTAAGTCTGAGCCAAAGCCCTGAGGTGGTCTCAGAAAAGAGGGTGACCTTTAAAGAAAGTGATGTGGGAGTGAGAGAAGCGGAGAATCTCGAGATTCAGAATAAAACGTTGTGTGTGAGTTCGACTCCCCCTGAAAACCCTCAAGTCAGTTTGTGTATTGAGCACGAGGGTGCTACTGGCACGCTGAGAGTGTCTGATGTGCAAAAGACGAATGAGAAGGGAAGTGCTGAGGGAGTGAGATTAGCAGACGATTGTGAGATTCCAGACACACCCCTCTCTGGGGGTCCAACCCTTCCCGAAGGCCCACAAGTGAGCTTGTGTATTGACCATAAGTTGGCGCCGCGCGCTGCTGGCCCGCTGAGTGTGTATGATGCGCTAATTATGACTGAGAAAGAAAGTGGAGGGGGAGTGAGTGGTGCAGAGGACTGCATGACCCCCATATACGAGCAGTCTGGGGGCCCAATTCCCTCAGGTGACTCACAAGCGGGTTTATGTATTGACCACGAGCGTGCCTCATCTGCCACAGGCCTACTTAGTGAGGATGATAGGTCAATTATGACTGAGAAAGAAAGTGGAGGGGGAGTGAATGTCGCAGGAGACTGTGTGATTCTGAATACCGAGCAGTCTGGCAGTCAGACTGCCCTAAGTAGCTTACAGGTGGGAGTGGGTCCTGACTGTGGGTGTGTTTCACCTATTGCTAGACCACAAAGTGAATGTGATATTGTGGTGGGAGTGGGTCCAGACTATGGGTGTGTTTCACCTATTGCTAGACCACAAAGTGAATGTGAGATTGTAAATCAGGGCCCAGTCATGACGGATGAGGAATGTGAAGAGTTCTTCAGACTCTTGGACAATCATGTAGCCCAAATACACTCTGAGGGTTATTATTGTAATAAAAATGCCCAAATAGGTAAAGGATCTCAAGATCCACCTGGTTTTACGCCCACCCGAAAAGAGACCCACAGGATGAATGTCCTGATCCATTCCCCATCTAATGGAAAGACAACAGAAATGCCAGTCTGTGACAAAACTCGAGAGGCAATTACCAGGCCCCAGCCCGTATCTGCCTGTACGGTATATGTTAAGGTTGGAAATACAATCATTGAAGCTGGCCTTAACACAGCTTCTGAAGTCACCATGATTTCTCATAGTATTTCTAGGTCCATAGCGAAACAAGCCCCAGCATCAGATGCTGCTGGGTTCTCAGACTTGTCCGCTATAGTGTGTTGTGTGGGCCCAGTTGAGATTGAGATTGGCGGAAGAGTGTACTCCCAGAATGTGTGTGTTGCCCTTACCGGGGATGACATGCGTCTTGGAATAGATTTCCTGCAATATATAGGGGCAGTCATAGACGTTGGAAGAGGAGTGTTGAGAACCGATAGCTGGGAGGTGCCCTTAACAATACGGGTAAATTCAGTTGGAAATACTGTTGAGTCATACAACTGGCCCAGTCCATGTACCGATCCTGGAGGTTCCGAACAGCAAGATCGCTGTAACAGTGAATTAGAGTGCTCAAGCCTCAACATTGAGCAAACTCCAATCATGCTTGGTCCTAACTGTGTCCTGTTTGGATTTGGGAGTAGTACAGGTATACCAAGGGGAAGGTTACCCCCTGATAAGGGGAGTTTTCCCTGTTTAAATACAGAGCGAACATCGTTCGATGTCTGTGTTGATTTGAGTCCCTTGAGTTCAGGATCATCGACCTGGGTCCTTTCAGAGGACAAGCCAGGGTCATCAACCCAGGTCCCTTCAAGAAGCCTGGCAGGGTCATCTGTCCAGGTCAAGTCGGAGAACCTGTCGGAGTCACCGACCTATGTCCCTTTAGAGAAACTGCCAGGACCATGCGCCCCAGCCCCTTCAGAGAATCTACGAGGGTCATTGACCTTAACTCTCTAAGAGCATTTGTCAGGGCCATGGGCCCCAGCCCCTTCAGAGAATCTCCCAGGGCCATTGGCCCCAACTCCTTCAGAGAGTCTGCCAGGGTCACTGATTCCGGTAAGGTCAGATCATTCGCATAATGCAAGTGCCTGCATAACTACTTTGCTTATGAAGACGACATTAGCAAACCAAGCGAAGTTGCAGTCTCATGAAGAGGGGTTCCGGTGTGTGGTACTTACACCTTTCCCACCCTTCGGAGACCCAGCTTTATCTGCTAACTCCCCAGAAAGGTTGGCACAGGCCGACCCACCTGCAGTGCAGGTAACCTTGGGCCAACCGTTATCTCCCCATAGGGCACCTAGGGTGACCCCCCGGTGTGGCCAGCCTATCCCTCATTTGCCAAGCCCTACTCAGTGTGAGGCCCCAATACTCGGGACTGCCCGACTATCCTGCCATTCCTTTCCAGGTTAGCCTCTTCCTGATGGAACCCTTTCCATCGGCGGAGCCAACCATTAGTGACACCATATCCGTCGTCCCCGCCCCCCATGGGCTGGATGAGAGCACATGGCCCCAGTCGACAATGGCCATCAGTCCCACCCCCAATGACAGCAGGATGAACCTGCAATATGTAGTGGCGGCATTCCGCCAGCCAAACACTGATCCCTCTCAGGGAGCAGTCCCTAGGTTGTTGGAGTGTGATGCTTTTATTTGTTCAGTCTGAGTGCCCAACAAGCAGAATTTGTTAGATATGGGGAAACTGGGCTGGATGGTGCCCAACCCCCTGTGATCCTGTTCCAACAGGGTGCCCAACCACCTGTGATCCGCTCTCCCCAGTGGGCACAACCGCCCCTGCCCCGCACCCCGCAGGAGGCCCTATCACGGATGACCCACATACCACCCGGGGCTCGACTGCCTATGATCCCTACGACCCAGGGTGCTGTTGTCATGGAGCTTTGGGATTTGCTCCCAGCCATGGGGATTATCATCGGTTTCCAGCATGGCCCTCCAAACCCTTGTGGGAGAACCTTGCAGGCTTTGGCCCAGATGTGGGGCCTAACCCTGGAGGATGTAGGAGAGGTGACTAGTGCTATGGCACATCGCCTCTACTTTCCCGGTGATCAGACCTAAGCCCACTCTGGGCTGATTCATGAGGGCAGTGGCCCTGCTTCATGTGTCTCCCTTTACATAATTATGTAGAGCTGTTGCCCATTCTCTCATATCTCCATTGTTTTGGGGTTTTCCCTAACTCCTGTACCTGCCCCCGGCCAGGTCCAATGTCACCCTGAGTGTGGCATCCTTGGCCCTCTTTGTAAGACTTTGCTCCAAGGGCACCCCCTTACCCAGGGGTTACCCAGTCCCAGGGCACTCCCAGCCCTACTCGACCTTCCTGTGGAAATGCCGGCCTGCTTCAGGGAGGCTGGCAGCATCTCCCTGCCCTCTGCCCCTCTGAGCCTTCTTGGGGACCGGGGCCAGGCCCAAGACCCCCGCTCCTGAGAGGGCCGAAGTTAGGCCTCCTACCTCTGGTCTTGCCCCCTTACCTAAGGGAAAGCGATACGTAGTGGACTCCCACTACCACCATGATAGGTTAGCGAAGGCGCTGGGTAGACCAATGGATCGACCCCTGCTGGAGCTAACCAGGGCCGTGGGTCCTCCCCCCCTTAGACTGTGTTGTCCACGTCCATGGGGCCGTGGCGGTCTTCTGTGACCCCGAACCCAGTAAGGACCGTGCGGTTAGAGTTGGACGGGCAAAGGCCCAACCATCTCGAATCCGGTAACCCATCTGTTCCCTGTTCCCCTTTCCCTGTACACCTTCGTGGCATAGTTTATAACCTGCCAATTTATATTGAATGTTATTTGTATATTCAATGAATATAAATTCATGTATATGTATGTATTTATAATATTTGTATTGTATTCGGGGTTTTCCCCGCTCCTTCTACTTGTCCCGTTCACACCCTTATTATGGTTAGTACCCAGCTTGTCCTTGAACGAGCAGACTAGTAGGGCGAGTGCCCCCCACTTCCCAGGACCAACGAGACCGAGCCCGCTTTCTTAGGCTATACTTGCATAGCATGGGGCTATTAATCGGTTTCCCTATGTCAGTTTGGTGTTGTTTTGTTATATTGATGTTCTGTTTGTTGTGGGGTCATCGTCCCAGCAGCTTATCTAAATAATCCTATGTTCTGTGTGGGTTCATAACCCGACTCCCTGCTCAGCGTTAATGTCACTGTAAGGGCAAGCGCCTTGTTCCCCACTGGTTCACTGGACCGAGTCGATCCTGTCTCTAATATTGATGTAAATGTTTGTACCGCACTGATTGTCTCTAGGCTGTACCATTGTTGGTTTGAACTGCTGTCCAATTCCCTAACACCCCCTCCCCGTGTGTGCCCACCCTGTTTCCCTAATCTTCGTGACTGGGTTTCGGCCCAAGCCTAACATACTGACCCCAAGGCTATCGCCATAACCCTCCCTTTAAATGTGGTTGTACTCTTTCAATGGGGCCTTGTGTTGACTATTTACGTGAGTCCGGGGCCTAGATCCATGACGCCGGCTCAGGGGCGCTAGCCCCACCTGTACAACTTGCCTATGATTTCTTGTAACTGGCGCATAATATTATCCTGTCCTTGGTCTGCCCGACCACCTCCCGGATCGAGGTCCAAGACCTGTTACCACAAACCGGATTTACCCCCTGAGTCTCTCCCCCTTCCCTTAGGGTGTTGACCCACCAGAGTGCTCCAAGCCTATCTCCGCCCCTGTAGTATCCAATCACTCTCTAACATCCCTCCCCTCTGGATACCCACACCTTAACAGTTGAGAGGTTTCCCAGGGCTGTTATACCTTGCTTCGCTCTCCCAAACCTTCTGGAAGCTCTATTGCACCCGGGATACGCCCAGGTTTTTATGATTGGGGGGAGTGTGGCAGAGACCCCCGCTGGATGCCTCCAGAAGATACCCTTGCCGACCAATGGGTGGCTTGTTGTCCGGGACGGACCAATGGTGAACGCTCCTGAGGTCACGTGGTCAGGCGAGGACGACGAGCCGCTCTCTTCGACTACAGTACTCCATAGTGGTAAGTTGTATTACTTGCATTTATTGTATCTTTGTCTTTATACCGTGGCTGGGAGCCACACATGCTAAAGTCCTTCATCGTAGGCATTGGTGGGACCGATCCCTGCGATACCCCTCAAACCGGAAGTAAACAAGTTTACTTATATGACATCAAATCCAGTAAAAAACTGTTGTTTCTTTCGTTTCGTGTTCCTGTTTTATGTTATATCTGGGGCTACCGCCCCCGAACCCCTGTTTTGATGTTTTAAGCGAGAAAGAAAATGGCCGCCAAAAATCCGATTCAGTCAGGGTCGGATGTAAACTCGTACCGTTTCATTTTCTAGAATTATCATTGGTTGAAAATTTAACGCATTAGTCTTTTCTAACATCCCGCCAAAATAACGGTTTTTACTTAGACTATCATTTACTCGCATAGATAGTACTTGCTGTGATACACATTTGATGTTTTTGTGAAATATTAGGTTTTTCTGTATAAAAATGTTTGAAACAACGGATGAATGTGTTCAATAAACATGGAACTATTTTTGGTCGTAGTATGATTTTTTTATTTGAGTAAATAGGCGGACCAGTCCAAATGCCAAACCCGGGGTAAGAAATGTTTTAAACAACATTTCGAAATTAGTAAAAAGTATATATTTTATATTAAATTTAGAAACAAAATGATAAAATGAGGTGTAAATATAAGGAATAAATTTCGTGTTTGATAAGTTCTTGAACGTCATTAGGGCTGGTTAAAGCACGCGTGGAGTCCACACTTTAACCAGCCCTAATGACATTCAAGACTCGATGAACTTATCAAACACGAAATTTATTCCTTAATTTAATGTATCTGGGTCGCTTTCTTTGTTCTTCCGATAAATTGGCCTGTCCTCAATTAATTCAATATATTTTATATAAATCACAATCTGACTTATCATATTTCCGAATTCATTGGCACGGAATAGACAATGGTAAGTATCTTTGGAATGTCGTAAAAACGTACTTTTTACTTTATAATTTTCTTACTACAGTTCTAAATTTACACTTCAACTTCGTCCTCTACCATGAAGTCTTATTCATCTAACTAATCATAATTGGTAAACAACGTGACGTAATAATTTGAAAGGCGTGGCTAAAGTAGGAACCGTTCACAATTTATTGGACGTTGCACAATGTTTTGCTATGTGACGTTGCCGAGCACCCACGTTTTGCCACGAGTTGCTGCGAAAAAGCGTGCCGTCGTTCACTTTGTCGTCAATGTTGCTGTTCCAACAGCCATTCGAAAAAGCCGTAATATCACTAAATATACGAATAATTTCTGTATTAATTTTAAAAGAGAGTATTTATGTGTGCAAATATAAGGATTGAATCTATATTTGATTGTTTTCATTTGGGTATGAAAAACAGATTGTTTAAAGTACCCGTGCAGCCCTTCAGGCTTTAAACAACCCAACTGTTTCCATACCCAAGCGAAAACCATCAAATATCGATTTAATCCTTAAAAACTAGTAAAGTAATAACAAATTACAAAATACGACGAATGTTAGCTGAGAAAGTGAACAGAAATGAAAACTTATTACTATTTTATTACTGTTTATTTAGCATTATTGAATTTAAGGACTTCTTGATTATTCGCATTATAACATGTCAAGCTCTTATCTGTTTTGTGGCTTAACAGCTACACTTAACAGATGTTCTAACTACACCGATCAAAATTTCTAAATTTATCAGCGTGGATTCGCGGTATACTCTTCGAACTTAAACTAATAGTATAATAAAATATTGTAACATCATTTTCTCTTCTTGTTTTTTAATGAAATAATCATTTAGTTCTCTATATGCAAATGAAAACCACTGACATTTAATAAAGGTAGGGGTAAAAACAAAAGTAAAAATCTCGACGGTAGAGGGTACATCGTATAATCTCCGTTAAATAACACTAATTATAAATGCCTCCTTTTGAAATAAGGATTCGTAAGTTATTTTGAATAATTCAATAAAATTCTGCTATAATAACGGGATCGCGTAACTGTTATATAAGCTACGGTCCATTTATTGACTTGGGTTTACCTCATCACAAAAAAATGTAATTTAATAATGAACGCACTATAGGATTTTAATAGCAATTTCATAAAATAATGATGTATCTTATTAAGCTCTATATTTGAAAAGTGTACTACCATATCACGCGGAGAAATTTTACGGTGTAGTTAGAACATTGGTTATTAGTTTATATGTAAACTGTCTCATAAAACATTTATAACTTACCCCAAAGATCTGCAAGTAGCATAAACACGATTAAAGACACCATAGTTTAAACAGTAATACATAAACTTATTTAAGATAAAAGATAATTAAAAATTTCCAGTGTTTGGTTAATTGTTATTACTTATTTAAACTAATATATTTATTTAATAAGGAGAACGAAAACTTGTTGAAAGTACGACACGAAACTTTACGTTCATCGTGACCTTGATAAGCGTTATAATGTCTCAGCCGGCAGGTGTGACCACTGCAAATTTTAATTTAAAAAAAAGATAAACTATCCATACAGTCGTCACAAATATATTATTTACACTGTGTTACGTAAGGCTATCCTACAGAAAACAATATAATAATTTATAGTTCATTTCAATTATTTGCACTGACGGTGATACTTCAAAGTTTCGGAACGAGTTCACCGATCAAGGGTCACATGGTGAGATAAGGATTTTAGATTTACCACAAAATTAGATAATCTTTATCAAATCCGTATACTAGTGTATATATGTAAGTTGTTTTTACAACTATGACGTGGATTTTTGTTTGTTTGTTGATGAATAAACAATTAGCTTTTAAATGCAATATAACATCTAAATGTTATTTCAAAAGGAAATTGGAATTCTTTCATTTAATCAAACTATCCATTTGTAACGCACACATACGCAAATATTTTATTTACTTTATATAATTTATAACGCTTTTCGGAGTTAATCTTTTATCACATGGGTTTCGGATATTAGAACATGTATATGAGTTACTTTTCTAAGTCTGTATAATCTGTAATATGACATCCGATCACGTGACTGTCTAGTCAACGCTTATGTACTAAAATATTTATACAAAACAAAATTCAGTATTTATACACTGTTATCAGGTGTTGTCTATAACACCATGGACTCAACTGTAATCAGAACAAAACACAACAGGTGTCTATTTTATTATTTTATGGGTGCTATTGTTATTTATAAAGAGGCCCTCAACTTTCGTAAAATTATCTGAATCAAATGCAACAACCAAAAATAATCCACATAGTACCAAAATGTTATTTTTTAAATTGGAGTGCTCCTAAGGATTGTGCATAAAAATAGCCGAGAGACCCTTGCTTTCACCTTATTATTCGAATTGCATCTTACTACATAGGCGTATTCTAATTCCCCTTGTGTACTTCTTCAAATTGGCTGTATAAGGACTTCAAGGTTATTTATTCAGAGTGTTTTTCCTAAAAATATATGCTTTCAACATTTCAGGAATTAATTTTTTAGCCAGATTAAACATGTTCAAATTATGTTTTTAAGACACTACACAAATGCAAGCCCGTGATGGCGTTCAAACATTCTTGTTAAAACTAATTTTCAACCTCAAAACAATGTTTAATATACAGTGAAACTTGCCTTAGCAGGTACCAGTGAATAGCAACCACCTGTCTTTTAAACAGCCACTTAGAATATGACCTAAACGGACATTTTGATCTATTTTTTACTGTCTTTAACAGCCACCTGTCTTCAGCAGCCACTTTTTGTCACTTCCTTGGGTTGCTGCTAAAGACAGGTTGGACTATATATCTGTTAAATGCAGCCGTCCTAGATGTTCTCACTGCTCTTATATTACTGATAGTTTTATAAGCTCATAGTGCCATACACAATTTAAGTTAAATTATAATAATGATTGTACAAGTTCAGATGTAATGTATTAAATAATTTGTAAAAAATGCAATATGCAATATGTTGGCCGGACGAGCCAGAACGAATCTAATAGTAAAAACAATTACCGTTTTGATATACAGCTCATGCTTTTTATACACTGGTTGCATCACATTTTAATCAAAATGACAACAGTCTAAAAATGTCTTTAGTTTCATATCATTTATTAAAGTTCATAACAATATGGAGAGACTTATTAATTTAAGGAAAGATACTGGATTCATAAATTTGGAACAATTTATAAATAAAACTTATTTTAAATGTTTTTAGGTTTTCTTTAATTAATTCCTAAAATAAATTAAAAATGAAAACAATAGATCAACTTTGATAAAGTATTTCTTCCTCATTAACTTCCTCTATATGAAAAATCTTGCCTGATATCCTAACTTTCATAAAGCGCTTGTTAGTTTTTTAAATGAAACACAATTATTTTAATTACAAAATGTTTATCTTAATAAAACGTTACCAAGTTCAATTCTTAATATATAAATATTTTTATGTACGTTTATGGGAATGTAAAACAATGTATTTTATTTTGACCAAAGGGTTATTTCGTCAGCAACGAATTATTTGATCATGTTTCTGTGCGTGTACATGTCCAACTTCGCACAAGTACCTAAATTATTGAAGTCGTACAAGTTTCCTGAAGTTTCTAAAATGCTCAAACCAACCAACTTACACAACAATGTTGCATGATCACAATCGCAAAATGGTACAAAACAAAAATGATAAGGATAAAGAAACGACAATGCCAATTTAACACATGGGCAACTGATGTAAACCCAGATCAGATAGAAATGATGTAGGTAATTCATTTAAATCCTATCAGTTCGGAAGTACATTGATAAGCAAGAAGAGTAATTTTCTATAAAGTTCCTTTCAATAACACTGCGTTATCACAAAATGCAGGTGCAAAAAAGGCATTACATGTTTTGTTTGCGCTAAACTTGTGACATATTTTATTCCGGTTGGAATTTAATGGTTTTCAAAGTTTGAACTTATCTGCATTGTTTTCAACGTAAGAAAAAAAACACATTTGATTAGACCGTATTTTGATTGATAAAAATACTGAGCAAAATCTAAACTTGATAAAATTACAATGGGAATTCCTGTTACATACTAAGTGATAGCAGTGAATTCAAGTATCTGGAAGAATGCGATCACTAATAAAGCAGTGAATTCAAGTATCTGGAAGAATGCGATCACTAATAAAGCAGTGAATTCAAGTATCTGGAAGAATGCGATCACTAATAAAGCAGTGAATTCAAGTATCTGGAAGAATGCGATCACTAATAAAGCAGTGAATTCAAGTATCTGGAAGAATGAGATCACTAATAAAGCAGTGAATTCAAGTATCTGGAAGAATGCGATCACTAATAAAGCAGTGAATTCAAGTATCTGGAAGAATGCGATCACTAATAAAGCAGTGAATTCAAGTATCTGGAAGAATGCGATCACTAATAAAAATGTTTATCTTTGAAGTTATTGGAAAGGTTCAGTATCTATCGGTTGAACAAAAAGATTTAAAAAAACGGTAATGGCAAATTAAGTGTTGGAACGTGTTCTTTATTTTTAAATTATTGAAATGGAGGCAATTTAATAAAAAACGGATATTTAACTAACTGGATTTTATTTCTTTGCAGTAATCGACCTAACTATAGTATTTTTCCTGCTGTACAAATTGTGACAAATTACCTCCCCTTATTTGTAGTACGCCATTTCATTTACATTTTAAAAATGGAAATACCAGATAAGACAACTGTAAGATGTAATTGCAATTTATGACACAAACGAATCTTCAAAACTTTTCAACAGGTACGTTCTTACAAATGCAACGGTTAATCAACTAATTAATCATCACTGAACAACAAGAAAGGAAATATTCGAGTATTGTACAATTTAATAAATTAAAATAGCCATAGAAACATAGAGCAATCAAGGGCTATGATTGTCATCATGTGCAAACATATTTATTTATATTTATTATTCACTGTCTTGAATAATAAGGTATTGCTTATCCAACATATTAAGAGATATATAAAGCAGACTCTTCTTTACTCTAAAACGGTTTGGAGATTATGTAGTTTGGTGCAAAAAGTGAAACATTATAAACTAGGAATGTAACGTGTCTAGTTTAAGTCTTCATAAATTTGTTTGTACATGTTAAATTATCGCAGTTATTTTGATGTGATTATTATTAATATCCAATAATAATCCACTTATTTTGCAACTCGTTAAGTATAATCGTTTCGTTTATATTTATTTATTTATAAATATTTATTAAGCCAAGCAGGAAATTTAGAATATACGTTTTAAATTCAGTACAACAGATTATTAAATCAGGCAGTGTTATTTAAACTTTAAGGAAGTTTCAAAAATTACTGTACATTCACGAGTAATTAGGGATCGCTTTACAATTTCATATAAATGTTTGGATGGTTTCTTTTTCTGAAGCTAATGCTTTTGAACGCTTAGATGCATGCCTTTTGGCTTAGTTATAAGACAAAAATGCGCCGAAATAAAAACAATAATACTCAACGCGTTCGAGTTCCAGGAATCAGAAGATATATTTTTTCATGAAATTATAGAGTTATATCCGTTTGGATTAAAGGTAGCACTAGGGAACACAAAATTAGAAATCCAACACGCTACTTGGTAATTAATTTTATGTTGTGATCTATACATAATGTTTTTAAATCGCAATTATTTTCAAGCATATAGAGGTATTATCTTGTCTAAGAGTTAATTTGTGTTTGTCTGACTCCTCTATAGTTGTGTAACAAAAGGTTGCGTTCATCATGTTTGATGTATTAGTAACAATTATGGGTTTTCAATTCGTGGTGAAAATGTTAAGCTGTTTAAAAGAAGGTAGTCATATCGCAAAAGTCTTTTACTTTTCTCATTTACTCACAAGAGTCAACAACGCGATCAATATTCGAAGTGTTAGCTTAATGCTCAAGTATCACGAAGAACTGTGAACAAATCATATGTAAGCATTTTCTTTCACTGTTGTTTGTTGTTGTCGTTAAGTTCAGAATATTATTATTCCGAATGTTTGTCGAATTCTTGCCGAGGTTTTTCACACGTTTGTAGATGATGTTGATATCGTACAATGGTTTGGTAATTGGACTAGAAATTCCATTCAAAGAGGCTGTACTACAAGCAAAAGGAGAGGCTGAGCTAGCCAATGTCTGAGTTATTATTGCTGTAGAAGTAGTGCTGGTGAGGTTTTTTGACGTGGAAGAAATTGTATTGGTTTTCCTGACGTGGGTGCAAGTGTGGTCGGTGGAGTAAGCGAAGTAGATGTTCTCGATGTTCTTGCCAATGAAGGAGTTGTGACTGCTGTAGAAATACGTGTAATTGTTTTAGTTGTCTTAGGTGCTAATGTAGTTGGTGGCGTTAGTGGAGTGGAACTTTGCAGAGTCAACGTTGACGATGATGGTGATGTGTTAGAACTTTTTGATGACCTTGTTGATTTTTATGATAACTGTGAAGTTACAACTACAAAGAAACTAAGAACAACCAAACAAGTAAGTAAGTAAGTATTTGTTTATTATCGTGACATGTGTATATATACAACAATAGAACATACATACAAATTATGTAACGAGAGTTTACACCCGGCCCAATGGGCCTATATGTCACCAGAATTATTAAATTACAAAACAAAGTCCGTTTTACAATTGTAGATAAAACAGATATGTGAAATATAAATAAATGTTATAAATTGTGCATCAAACAATTGTACAATGAATATATAAATTTATCTAATAAGAAATGCTAACATTATATGAGTGAGGCAGACAAATTATGTGTGAATATGGAAAAGATAAACTATGAGAGTATAACTGCTTTCCGTTTGAGGTAAGCATTTAATATATATTTTGAAACTTGTCGCGGGTAATTATTAATTATATGATTCAACTGTTCATCACTAGAAAGCGAAATAAAATGTGTATCAGTTAGCTTTGTACCGAATACTGTATTTCTAAGATTACAATATAGAGAGCAATTAAATAAAAAGTGTCTTTCATTTTCAATTTCCCCTAGGTCACAAAACTGACATAGTCTCTGCTCAACTGGCATACCAGTGTATCGACCTGTTTCAATTTTTAACGGTAAAATACCGCATCGATACTGAGCTAGCACAGATCGTTCATTTTTCATTAAGTTCATAGATAAATAAGTCTCACATTTGAAACTGTCTTTGAAAATAATATATGTTCTTAACTTGGGTACTTTTTTAACGTCCGTTTTCCATATATTAGAGTAAAGTTCTTCAATTCTTGACTTTGCAAATTTCATATCAACCGCTATTTGATTGTCATAATAATGTGATAAGTTTAAACGAGACATTATATCTTTAAAGTCACTGCACCAGTTATTTCTGCCGTTATAATCCAAATTAAACACCTTTTTAGCTGTTCTATTGTCATCAAAAGTAACCAGTCTGTTCCAGTAACGGATCATTGAAAGCCATCTTCGGTAAATACTCGGGAGCCATCCTGTGTCGCCAATTAACGCTAATGTTGGGGCAAACCTATGGACACCTAAGAAGTAACGCATTGCTCTGTTTTGCACGTTATCTATTGACTGGTAGTGTTTAACACCCCATACAGACGAGCAGTAATCAAGAATGGGCACAACACAAGAATAATATAATTTCTCATAAGATTTAAATCCGAAATCTTTAAAGTTGTGAATTTTTGATATAATCTTTCCTAAGGCGCGTCCTGCGCCTTTAGATAGTGCATCACAATTATAAGCGAAGTTATTTTTTTCATGAAAGATCACACCTAAATATTTATATTTATCAACTTTCTCTAAAACATTATTTCCAATTGTGAAAGTATGGTCAGTCTGCTGTGTACGGCCCTTTCTAAAGTGCATACACTTTGACTTGTCCGTGTTGATCAACACCCTCCAACGTTTACACCATGCATGTAGGGAGTCCAGCATCCGTTGAAGGTCGGTCTCGGAACGCGCTATGAGAACGATGTCGTCTGCGTATAAAAGCAACGATAGTTTGACATCTCCAACACTTATGCCAAGATTAAGGTCATTGATTTCCTGCACCAAGTCATTCACGAAGATTGAGAAAATCGTCGGCGAAATGTTGTCCCCCTGACGGACCCCGGTTATGCACTCGAACCAGTCTGTTAATTTATCATTTATCCTCACGCTTGCTGTTGTTTGACTATAAATACTCTTGATCGAATTGTACATCTTGCCGTCAACATGATTTAACAGAAGTTTATAGAGCATCATATCTCGATCAATAAAATCGAAGCACTTCCGGAGATCGATAAACGACGTGAACACTGTATCGTTGTTTCTTATAATACTGTTTAACGTGAATATATGGTCCTCACATGATCTGTTGGCACGAAATCCATTTTGTTCGTCTGCTAATATGTTATTTTGTTCCAAATACGTTGTTAGCCTTTTATTCATGAATGCGCTGTACAATTTACTTATACATGACAGAAGACTAATGCCTCTATAAACAATGTACACCAGGTCAAAACATTACTTTAAATTTGTAAAACAAATAACAGTCTCTACGAAATTGTTGTCCCAATCTCATCTAAACTTAATATATTTCCCAATATATAGAAGATAGTTGCTTTTACCAGTGAAAGATAGAAATAAATTTCACCGAGTGAGCTCCGGAATTCGTATTTTCACGAGTCGCGTTCACGAGTGAAATATATTTCTATGGTATTTCACTGGTAAAAATAAATTTTCATTTTATTTTATGCTTTTAGTGCGCAATTTGTGTGGTTTTGACAAAAAACTGGCAAGAAATGACGCCAAAACCGTTTGTTTATGACGTGACGTCGTGACGTCAAATGTCCAACTTTGAGCCCGTTTTCTAAACGTTCTCATTCATTATGTTATGCGCGTTTGGGTTCCAACGTGAAAAAAGCAGTAAAAATAAAAATGATATACCACTGTTTGAAACAGTGAAATACCACTTTTATTTCACCGGAAAATTTCTATATTTCACTGAAAAGCATAAAATGAAAAAGTTTAATTATCGAGTTTCTCAGTTAAAAAAGGACTAAGATCTATACATTTAAAATTAAATTTAAAAATTTTATTTAAGAAATGACTCTACATTCTCGCGATCATCAGGGTAAGGAAAACGTTAGGTTTATTTTAAACATTCTACAAAATTGCAATCGTTCTTGGAGTTCACATAGTTCTTATAAAACACAGCTTTATTTTAAAATACTCATTTTTTTCTTTCGCATAATATGCATCCGAGTCTGTCAATATGACACTTGCTTAATGGAATGCTTGGATCTTTTGGTGGACAATTGTTCATTTTTGGGCTAGAATTAGAATTCTGTGTGTTTGGATCGCCTGAAATGTTGCATCAGGTGATATCAACAATAAAGAAATGTTCTTACTGTAACAAGTAAAGGTCGTCTGAAATATGCAACATTTGATATCAAGAATTCTGAACAATTCTGACTCACCACAAGTAAAACCAGCCTTAAATAGGCAGCAGGTGATTTCAATAATTAAGAATTGTTCTGTATGTACAACAAGTAAAGGCCGTCTGAAAGAGGCAACAGTTGATATCAATAATGCCGAATGGTTCTGACTGAAAAACCAGTAAATTAGATACATGTATCATAAAAATGCATATTACTACATATTGTCGAGCAGGTTAATCGATACTCACAGTTTGTGCAATATTAACGCATGTTAAACCTGTTTAACCATAAGATTTGCAAGCAGAAACCACATCTTATGATTGCGAAACAAATTGAATGTTACAATGTTAATCTAGAATAATGAAACCATTCAAGACAAGGAAAATAAAACCAAATATATATTTTTGTAACTGGTGTTTTGACTTAAGAAGGTTGTTAAGAAGGAAAAAACAAAGAATTACACTTATTATTACCAAGTTTGCCATCACTGCCGCGACCAAGGCCAGCTACATTAGTTGACGAGATACCACCGCTAGTTGCGACCGCTGGTGTGTAAACAGTAGAAACGAATGTTTATAAGGTACTGTTGTACCTGCCACCACAGGTACACTGTGTCCCAAAGTCCCCGATTCATCGAAGGGATAACACCAGTTTGAAAAAACTTGTCCTACAACGATAACGTGTGTTGCATTCTTTTATAAAGTTTTGTTAGTCTAACCACATAAAACATAAACACAATTTTTATGCTTCATGGCTAGATTATCATTTTGAATACAATCATAAAGAACACATAGATACTACGATAGAAAACTTTCTAAAAAAACTCAGGTATTTATCTTTCTTATTTCCTATTTCGTTCAAAATTATATGTTACCTTACTGTCTCTCGATTAAAGTGGATCACTTAAAATTACAAATTTATAATTTTCAGTTAGACAAAACGTTGTGGTGGTAAAGGAGCTCATTTAATGTATTACATTGTACATTCGAATATATATCATTCATAAATGTTGTTGCTCTCCAACAGCACTGTCGACTTAATGAGTGGATTAGAGTTAAATTCACCAGGACAGCACGTGGTTGTTTATTTATTCTGTGTGGGGGCTGCGTTCTCTGGTTGTTGCCAATCTGTAAGACATTGAAGTGTGCGATAAGTTGTGTTTGGTGGCACTCCTAGCACAACGTCAAGCATTAAATAATAATTATATCTATTCGCGGTAAATTTGATAAAGATGTATACACATATTAACACACATACATGTAGTTGGAAGACTTGCGACGATTATCGCCCTAGATCAGGTTGAAAGCCGCGTTTTCACGAGGTGTCAGAAAAACTTGTTATTTCGAGTGTTAAAATCAAAATACGAGACTAATTTTTGTGTTAGTTTTGTTCCTGGATATTCGGACATTAAAATGTGGTCTGGATTTTAGAAATTTGTGGAACGGAGGATTGAGGATTTAAGTTTTTAAAAATATGTCCAGGTAAATAATTGACTTCTATGACCGTCGCCATTTTTATCAGGTAGCTACCTGTAAAACCGGGTTACGGTAAAATAACTGTATCGTATACAATAACCAATTGTTTGCCAAACAATAGAAAGGTGATCGGATACAAAGCTGTCGCTACCGAAATGTGAAATTATACTACTGGAAAAAAAGTATGGCAGAATGTAAAACTCAATATAACAGTGAAACAGACATTGATTTAAGTTTAAGAGAAAAAAAAAAGAGAAGCGAAGGTTCTAGTTTAAATGAAATTGAGAGTCCTATTAACAAAAACACAAAAACAAAACAGTCAAATACAGTCAAACCGTCTCCCTGGCCTAGTGGTTAAGGCATCCGCCTTGGGAGCGGGAGGTCGAAGGTTCGAATCCCATCAGGGGTTCGTTCTGATATGGCCGGTTGGTGAGCCGCCAGCTAGTTAAAGAATGGTTACCGTATGCCTACCTGCCTGGTGTCTGGCATTAAAAGGATAGGATTCGGGAGGTACAAGTGCAATAGGAAAAGGTGTCTCGTAAGTCAGAAATGGCTGGCCCTTTCAATAGGGGTGACACTATAATAAACAAACACTTTACCTTTACCTTTTACAGATACATCGAAAACAAAGAAAAAGAAAGCCAAACAGACCAAACAACAAGGAGACGAGGAATTTGAAAACACTAACATTAACATGAGCATGAACATGGATTTTGCACAAATTCAGAAGCAGCTAGTAAAAATAAATGAACAATTATCGCAGGTCATGACAAAGGATGATGGTTCGCTGCGAGAGACAATAAAAAGTGTATTTGTTGAACTTAAAGAAGATCTCCTGCTGTCAGTTTCAAAAAGAATAGATATCCTTGAAAGTAAATTGTTTGATAAGGATCTGGAGAATGATAAATTAAAAGAAGATCTGAAAAATATTGAAAGAGATCTCGAGAACCAGAAAACTGAAAATGAAAATTTACGTAGAGAGTTAGATTTAAAACAAAATAATTATGAACAAAAACTGAATAACCTTGAACAATACGGCCGCAGAAACAATTTGAGGATAAACTGTATTGCGCAAGCTGATGAAAAAGAATCTGCTGAAGCCACAACAAAATTATTATGTGAAACATTAAATAAAAAATTCAAAACATTAAAGCTAAATATAAGCAGAGGTGACATAGACGTAGCTCATCGTCTAGGTAAACTTAAGAACGGTAAACGCCAAATAATTGTAAAGTTCAATTCCAGGATGACAAAAGACTTCATTTTGCGAAATAGAAAATTTTTGAAAGGCAGTGGTATTTTTATTACAGAGGATCTCACCAGCTTGAACAATCATTGCTTCAATGTGTGAGATTTAAAACTCCAGATGAGGTGAAAAATGCATGGTCCACCGATGGAAAAATTCTTTATGAGGACAAGACGGATACCATCCACGAAGTAAAATATAAAGACTTCCAACACTGGATTGAACTTAGTTGGCCAGAGAAAACTGAGAAAACTGAAGGAGAAACAGATGGATAAGAAAATAAACTAACTTTAACATTTAATGATTTATATGCATCAATATTGGTGGATATAGCGTGACACGTATCTTATGTTGTGTGGTTTAAATAAACTGGAAATTTTTGTAATTTTGTTGACACGCTCAATAATAAAATATCAACTACTTCATTAAAGTGTATATACTATACGCAAACGTAATTGTTTGGAACATATATGTTTCTAAAGGCAATATTTGTTCAACATACTGTATGTTGTTGAACAAACACTGATTGAACACAAATTAACAGTATATTTCCAGATTTAAGAAAATTATCTAACTTATATATACACAAGCATCATTATTGATACATGTAGCGCGACACAGGACCTTTGTTGTCAAACATACTAGAAATATAGTTGTTAAATATATGGCACGATAATAATTAATGTAAACCTGTATATGTACATGCATCAATACTGATGCTTAAAAGGTGACACATAATTTTTGTCAGGTGATTTAATACACTTGAAATATGGTTCTTTTGCTGAGCGTTACATGTAACCTTTTGTGATGGCAAGATAAGTTTAAAAAATATTTATTTACCATACAGTTACACTATGTTGATAAATAATGTTTGAACACATAAACCAACGTGTATATGACTAGTTTTAAGTATACATTATATGTATATTATATACAAATGAAAATAGTAATCAATTAATGTTTGGGTACACAGACGAACATGTATATTTCTGAATTTATATGTTTTACATGCATAAACCAAATTTGAACTGCAGTAAATGGAAAACACAATCTTTATAGAAGAAATTGCCAATTTGAAGTATATATGCAGAAAACGTTTATTTTAAGCTTTTTTTCTATTTACCTTAAGTTTTTATTTTTTTTCTCCATAAAATGAATATAAACAAGTTTCATTGTTTTTGTACTAATGACTTCCTTTCAGTCATAAACTCCTTTTACCTCTTTTCGTTTTCATTTGAATAGATTAATCTATACGTCTTCTCACTGAAGTGCACACTTCGAATTTCAAAATAGTTTTAATCAAAAGTACCATATAATTGTTTAAACTGGCGGAAATCATAAATGTTTGATATTATCATTTTATAAAATACACTAGAAATTTCATACTTTTGTTGAGTGTGACACTTAACATTTTTTTATAGTGTAGATACACTAGAAATGTAGTAATAAAACATCAGCTGTTGAATATATGGTAAGATATGTTTGAGCATTGCTGGCTTTGCAATATTGCATGTTGTACAGTAATGTTTAAACACACATATTAACATCTGCATTACTAGATTTAAGAAAATCAACTAGGTAAACTTGTATATGTTCATGCATTAAATGTGTTACAAAAGTTGTGACACGTATCCTCTGATTAAAGACACTAGAAATTTTGTACTTTTTTTGAAGCGCGACACCTAACCTTTGTTGAGTGGTGTAAATACACTAGAAATGTATTAATAAAATATCAGCTGTTGAATATATGTCAGATGGTGTAAATGCAATAGAAATGTATTACATTGTAATAAAATATCAGCTGCTGAATATATGTCGGGATGGGTTTTAGGCATTACTTGTTTACCATACAGCATGTTGGTAAACGGATAATGTTTGAACACGCAACTTGACATGTATATTATCAATGACACGTTCAATAATAAAATTATCATTTATTATTTAAATTTATTATTGTTTGGAGAGATAAGTTTGGACAATATTTGTTTACCATATATCATATTGATAAACAGATAATGTTTGAACAAAATAAATACACATGTTTTATTAGTAGATTTAAGAAAATCAACTAACTTTTTGTATGTACGTCATGCATCAATTTTGGTACATAAGGCGTGCTATGTTAGTTTTGTTGGATGGTGTAAATACACTAGAAATGTAATAATAAAATATCAACTGTTACAAACATGGTACATATGATGCACATACATGTATTACATGAAAAAAGTAATTGTTGGCGAACAATTTAAGCAATATTTGTTTGCCATACAGCATATTGGTAATCGGATAGTGCTTGAACATACAAATTAACACAACTGTATATTACAAGATAAATTTATACAGTATTTGTTTACCGAATACGAAGTTGGCAACATGTAAATGTTTGAACAAACAAGTCACTAGGTACTGGTATATTACCAGATTTAAGAAAAATCAAAATACTATTACATGTGCATGCATTATTTCGGTACACGAAGCATGACACACATATACTTTTGTTGGGTAATGTTAATACACTGGTGATGTTATATATCAACAACTATATTTGAAAATTTTTACTGTTTGATTGTAAAAGAATGTAATATGTCGCGTTCTTAGTTTTCAGTAAAATAACAGTTAACGGACAGTAAGGTTACCATAAATTGTAAAATGTGTTTTTTGTTTAAAAGTGATTCTGGAAAATGTATTTGCTTCCTAGAGAACCATTATGCTACTTAGAAGTCACACATTGTTATTAATTGTACTTGATTATATTATGTACTTTTTTGTAATGTTATGCAGTTTTTTACTGAACCAAAATAATTATGAAACTAATATCTCTCAATCCTCTCCAAAAAACATGATCAAGGGTACAGACTCACTCTCTATCTCTATCTTCTTTCTGTTCTTTCTGTGTTCAAAATGGCTTTTGTTTCGACTCATGATAATGCTGTGTTTTTTAATCTTAAAAAGATATGTCATCCGTTAGCTTTTGTACTTTTAATGTGAAGGGACTAGCATCATTCGAAAAACGAAAAAATTTTTTTACATTTCTCAAAGAGAAAAACTTTTCGTTTTGCTTCCTGCAAGAGCTTCACTGCAAAGCAGGTGATAATAATAAATGGGACAAAGAATGGCAAGGCGATTTGTTTCTAAGTGGCAACAGTTCAAATAGTAAAGGAGTTGGCATCTTGATACAAGAAGGCTTTCAGTATAAATTGATAGAGTATAAAGAAATAATAGAAGGTAGATTACAAATGTTCAAACTGGAAATACAACGTAACGTTTATATTTTGATTAATCTTTATGGTCCTAATGATGATGATGTAGAATTTTTTAATATTTTAAATGAAATTGTTATTTCACATAACGACCAAACTCTTATTGTCGGTGGAGACTTTAATACAGTGTCCTTAATTTTAATGTAGATAAGCTTAACGGTCGAAAAAATACAAATATAAAATGCTCACAAAAACTAAATTCATTAATAGAAAACAACGACCTACACGATATTTGGAGACTTAACTTTCCTAACAAAATGAAATTTACTTGGCATTCAAATACCCAACCAACTATATTTTTTAGATTAGATTACTTTTTGATTTCTTCTAACTTAATAAATAATAGCAAAAAATGCTATATATCTACCGGGTATTGCTCTGACCACTCTCTTGTTGTCTTTGAGTTAAACACATCTAAATTAGAAAGGGGACCAGGATATTTTAAAATGAATAATTCGTTCTTGCTTAATAATGAATATCAGCAAAATATGAAAAAATCAATTATAGAAATTGCAGAAGTTAATAAGGAAGCTAATCCAATGATATTATGGGAAATAATAAAAGGGCGAATAACAATCAAATTCTAAGTCAAATTAAAAAAATCTCAAAATAAGGAACAGCTTATATTAGAACAGAATATTAACAAACTAGAGCAAAGTATTTTAAATGACCCAAATAATAATGAATTAATCCAGAATTTAAAAACTGAAAAAGAAAAAATGCAAAATATTTTAGATGAAAAAACAAAAGGTATTTAATTAGGTCAAAAGCTGAGTGGGTAGAAGGGGCAGAAAGATGTTCTAAATATTTTGCAAACTTTGAAAAGAAAAATGGAGAAGCAAAAACTATAAACACATTGACTACTGAAGTAGGTATTGAAATTCATGGTACACAAAATATTTTGTCTTATATTAAGTCTTTTTATGAAAATATTTATACTAAAGATAAATTCATCAATGATAATGATTATTTTTTCCCCAACAATCACTCAACTCTAAACAATGAAGAAAAGCAATCCTGTGATGGTAAACTAAATGAAAAAGAATGTATTGATGCTCTTAAAGACATGAAAAATGGAAAAAGTCCAGGATCAGATGCAATTTCTGTTGAATTTTATAAAATATTTTGGCACGATATAAAACAATACTTGATAAACTCGCTTAATTATTCACATGAAAACGGTTTCTTATCGGAATTGCAAAAACAAAGTTTTATAACATTAATACCCAAAAAAGATAAAAGTTTAACCGATATCAATAACAGCTACTGGAGATTAATATCATTGTTTAACATAGATTATAAAATTTCCGCAAAAGCAATTGCAAACAGAATAAAAACAGTTTTAGAAAAACTAATAAGTACTGATCAAACTTGATTTATAAAAGGTAGATATATCGGTGAAAATATAAGAATAATAAATGAAGTTATTAACAAAGTTAACGATGAAAATGAAGAAGGTTTAATTTTCTTTGCAGATTACAAGAAAGCTTTCGACAGCTTAGATCACAACTTCATGTTTAAATGTCTAAGGTACTTTAATTTCGGAGAATCCCTTGTTCAATGGATAGAATTATTTTACAGTGATGCAAAGGGGTCTATTATTAATAATGGTCATATGTCAGAATTTTTTAGTGTTAAAAGAGGTGTTAGACAGGGATGTCCGCTTTCTCCTTATCTGTTTATTCTCTGTGTTGAACTTTTGTCGCACTCTATTGAAAACAATCCAAATATAAGAGGTATTACGATAAATAATATCCATTTTAAACAAACACTTTTCGCAGATGATGCTAGTTTCTTTGTAAATGGTACAAAAAACTCTTTTGAAAATCTAATTGATACCATTGACAAATTCAGTTTAGTGTCAGGGTTATGTTTAAATGAATCAAAATGCACAGTGTTAAAACTAGGATCAATGCGTTCTGTTAATTTAGCGTACTGTCCCAACAAAAATTTTAATTGGAATTCTGAAATTGCTTCCACTCTTTGTATTACTTTTTCGAATGACATTAAACAGCTAATAGAATTAAATATCAAACCAAAAATAGAAGCCTTCTCACACACTTTACAATTTTGGAAAAAATGGAAACTTTCACTGTATGGGAAAATTACAGTCCTCAAAACGTTTGCTTGGCCTAAATTAATATATCCCTTAACAGTTTTAAGCAAGCCACCTCTTACTATGATCAATGACATAAGAAACATGATGTTTCAGTTTTTATGGGATCACAAACCCGATAAGATTTCGAGAAATACTATTATCCAAAACTACGAGGATGGGGGTCTAAAAATGATTGACATAGAATCATCATTGAATTCATTGAAAGCTAGCTGGGTAAAAAGACTTCTTTATGACAACGAGGCAAAATGGAAAGACCTTTACTTAAATGAATTGACAAGATATGGTGGTATGCTGGTTTTTAAGTGTAATATTGAAAGTAAAGATGTTAAAGCCCTTGATATTAAATTTAATTTAAAAAAAATATATAATATACGCTTGGAGCACAGTCAACTTTGACTTAACTCAATTCACTATTAGTGAAGAGATTCTTTGGAACAATAGTAAGATTAAAACTGGAAATCAACTGTTTTTCTATAAACAGTGGTTTCGGAAAGGCATAATAAACATAGGGCATATTTTTTATTTTGACACCAAAACCATGTTCACGTTTGAACAACTAAAAACAAAATTTAATTTAAATGCTGGAGAATTTCTTAAATACTATAAAATTAAGAATACAATTCAAAAACGGTGGAAATTGGAACTTATAAATCTACAGCCACCAAGACAGAATATAGATTATTTGATAAACAGAATAACAGCAAATACAAAGGTTACTCGACTAATATATAACATACAAATAATAAAGAAAAAAACCGTAGAAACAAAACTTGCAAAATAGAAAAATGAATTTGATAACATGACACTCGATTGGAAACACATATTTATTATTCCGTTAAAATGCACAATTGATACAAAACTTAGAGAATATCAATATAAGTATCTATGGAAAATTGTGCCAAGCAACACGTTCCTTTATAAATGTAAACTTACAGAGTCAACCATATGCGATTTTTGTTTAATGTCAACCGAAACAATAAAGCATCTATTTTGGGAATGCCAATGCGTTCAAAAATTTTGGATGGACCTGGTGTCATTCTTACAAACAAAAAAACTTACATGTCAAGATAGACTATACATTAATTACATTTGGGATCACAAAAGATCTATTTAACTATTATACATCGGTTCTTAATTTTATTATCTTACTATCAAAATACTTTATTTCGAAAAACAAATATAATAAAACCAGACCTACACTTGAACACTTCATTACCTACCTAGATCAAAGAATTATGGTTGAACAACACATTGCAAGCATTAGAGACAGACTGCATATTTTCCAGGCAAAATGGAATAATTTTATTAATCTTAATACTAAAAAATTACTTGTTTTATACTAAAATCAATGCTTGAACACAGAAAGACACAATTTCTCTCTCTCTCTCTCTTCTCTCTCTCTCTCTCTCTCTCTCTCTCTCTCTCCTATCCTTTCTCTATATCTTTTTTCCTCTTTCACTCTGCCCCTCCTTAATATTAGTGTATATTAGTTATTATGATTAACAAGTTATATATTATTAAAGAAAAACTTTAAGTACTTTTATATTGACTATAGACAAAGATTGCATCTTCTCAAATATTGTAAAATACTAATTCTAATTACATATGAATTATGATTTC
>JAZAYU010000485.1:237500-308278 GCA_038501625.1 Corbicula japonica | reverse complement strand
AGCCTGGCAACTTCGCTAGGATTAATTGATTTACCGCCAGGTAATCCCTCATCCACCAAGTAAGTAGTTCCTTAGTCTATCGCGGAACCGTCTTTACTGGTTGCAATGTAATGACATACAATAAAGATATTAGGTTCACAAAACATTTTGTATGTGATACTGAATAGATACTTCCACAGCATGGCAAAATTATTATTTGTTTTTATAATGCAAATAACGCGGAGAAATACAAGATTTCGTGTATTTCCAATCTAAAAATAATCCTATAGGAGATGTTTCCATGACGTCATAGCGTAGTCACGTGATGGGGTTTTCCGCTGTGGTTGGCAAAAGCATCAATAGACAACCATTGAAGAAAGTAACATGTGAATTCCATGTAAACAAAAATAAAAAAATGGTCGTTTCTTGTTGTGTTACGGGATGCAGTCAAAGGTACGAAGCTGGAGTACAGATTTCATAAGAATACTACACGGAGAACTATGTGGTTAGCGGCCGTAAAATGATGTAAATTTGGAGAGTAAAATTCACCGTGGGAACCAAGAGTCCACGTCACGATCGCAATTGTGGACGCCACTTGTCAAAGGTGCGTTTCTTAGTTGATTGAATAAATATTTTGACCTTGTAATAGTTATTTTAATAGAATTATCAATGCTTTCGTTTTGAAATCAAATAAAAAGTACAAATTTCCGGAGCTCAACGATTACCCCACCCACATCCTTTGGTTTCTGGTCAACTCGTACCTTAGTCAACTCGTACCTGAGTCAACTCGTACCCTTTTTTGGTCAACTCGTACCATAGTCAACTCGTACCTTAGTCAACTCGTACCCCTTTTTAGAATTAAATAAAGTTTACAGCGGCGATAATAATATTATTTTGTTAGTAATGTTAATGTTGACAGTTTTAAACAAAATACGGCACGAGTTGACTAAGGTACGAGATAACTCAGGTACGAGTTGACCAGATACCCATCCTTTATATACCAAGAAATTATCGTGGCCGACATTACAATGGTAACGTTGTTTGTGATAAGAGTACTAAATGAAGGGTCCAGAATATTTTAATTATTTCTGTTAATCACTTTATATTTGTGTGTGTTTTAGGAAAGTGTGATGATCCCCATGATCCAGATTATGTACCAAGTGTAAACATGGGTAATATCACTACACAGAGAAGAAAAACTCAGAAGCCATGAAAAGTCAGTATGAGAGAACAGTGTTGCGGGATCCGAGAAGCAGCTTGCCTTCCTCACCCCAGATGTAAAGAAACATGAGAAAAGTTCAGAATGTGATGCTGCAGAAGCCCTACCTGACCAGCTTACTCCCAGTATAGAGACACCAGTCCAGAAAAATCAGACCGGTATATTACTCAAAATCTTCTCAGGTTAAGTACATGCATGACATAAAATCATGTTATGTATTTAATGGGTGCCGATGAATTTAGAAAAACTCCGCAGAATTTTGCTCACTGTAGCGAATAACATAAAATTGTGTATGTACAAGTTGTAACGCTTTTGTGAACCTGGTAGATCAATTGACAAACCCATACTGTCCGATCATAATCTAAAATAAGTTGGCATCTTGGTAAAAAAACAACCTTATACATCTAAAAGAGAACAGTGTAGATCCTGATCAGATGGAACAAACAAGCCAGCTGATCTGATGCAGCACTGTTAGTTAGTCTAAGGAGATTAGTACCTTATTTTTCTGTTTTATATGTGCTTTTCATATTATTTCAGATATCCATGACCGCTGCATTAAAGCACCAGAAAGCAATGGAGGAGATTGGGCAGCTTCAGCAAGAGAACCATCGGCTGAACGAGGAGATTATGCTTCAAAAGTTCTCTGACAATATTCTGGAGGGAGAAAGAAAAGACGCTAAAACTTTATTCTTCACTGGATTACCAAATCATGCTGTGTTTTTATGGCTGGTGAATTTTACACAGGCAGTTCTACCAAAGTCCAACATACTTTCCCCAGGCTCTGTGTTAATGATCATACTCATGAAACTGAGACTAAACTTACAGAATGACGATCTTGCATTCAGGTTTAATGTTTCACGGACTGTAATATCCAACATATTAAATGAAGGACTGCCAAAGCTTGCAAACAAAATTGGCTTTCTGGTACAGTGGCCAGATAAAGAATCTGTGTTGAGGAATCTTCCAGAGGTTTTCCGAGAAACATACCGTAAATGTTGGGTAATAATTGACTGTTGTGAAGTTTTCATTGAAAGAGCAGGGAACTTGACATTACGGGCATCAACATGGTCGAATTACAAGCATCACAGTGCTGTGAAATTTTTAGTTGCCATTACCCCAACAGGTGCGATTAGTTTCGTTTCACAAGCATTTGGTGGCAGAACGTCAGAGAAGGTCATAACTCTGCGCTTAGGATTTCTGGATTTGATTGAAAGAGATGACCAAATACTGGCTGATCGTGGCTTTCTTATTTCGGAGGAAGTAGCGTCGCGTAATGCAACTTTAATTATGCCTGATTTTACAAGAGGAAAAAAACAGTTAAGTGCCAGAGAAGTGGAACGAAGAAGGAAAATAGCCCGTGTCAGAATACATGTGGAGCGAGCCATAGAGAGGCTGAAAAACTTTAAAATTTTAAGTTCAAAAATGAATCTTCAGATGATTCCACATGCCGACAACATAATGACAATTTGCTCTGTAGTATCTAACTTGCACCCTAGGCTTGTTAATTATAGTAGCTTTTAATACTTAACCGGCAGAGTTACCAACAAGTTTATTTATTAAGAAAGTTGTGGGAATCAGCTAAATAAAAATGTAACAAAGAGTTACCAACAAATTAGTTTTATTCACTTTAAAGAGACATTGACATGTTGTATTTTTCTGTTATGAGTGGACATTTAGCAAGGTTGACAAACACTAACCCTTTGCTACATATATATATGTATATAATATACATTTATATAGATATATTATCCCTTGTGCAACCAATGCAGATCCAGATCAGCCAGTACATTCATGCCATCTGATCAGGATCTGCACTGTTTCCTTTTGTCAGAAACCTCCTACTTAAAAGTGAAAAAGTGTAGATCCTGATCAGATGGTATGGATGTGCCAGCTGATCTGGATCTACACTGTTGCCCAGGCAATCAAGGCATATTTATAAAGCAAAGTGTTAAGGAAGCAAGCATACAACATAATGGTTTCAATGACTTATGCTAAATTTTGAACAGTTGTTATTGTTACTGAATAAACGGAGATTCTCTATCATAAAAAAATAAAAAAGCTTTCACATTCTATGCTTTGTTGTTAACATTGAAAACAAATTATATTGTCAGATACATTTTAAAAAAAGTTTAGTAAAATCTCAAACTGGGATTCAAACCTTCACAACCATGAGTCGCTACAGAAAGTGAAATAAGAGCTCTGCACTCCTTCTGTCACAACTATCTCAGCAATGCTGAAAGAATGATTAAGTTTTTGTAACGGATTGGCTGTCCCTAATCTGGGATTGCAGGCTGCACATACTGTTCTGTTCTGTAAGGATCAAAGTCACTTTTATTATGCGGAAGTGACATCACTTTCTTGAAATACATTCAATCCTTTTTTGAATGTAATCTGAGCATTTATAATGAATGTTCAACCCTTAATGCCCGTTGCTATTCTTAATAAAAAAATGCATTATACAATATATATGTATATATAAAAAAAAACTAAAATATGTTAAAGAATGCTTTCTTTCACTTTGACAAAAAGTTGCTCGGTAAAATTAGAAATCCAATTTCATTTAACAAACAGAAATAAGTCTACAATGTCTTATTATTTCAACTTATTCCATTCCAATTCATATTGCCAACATTGTTCCTACACCACCCATTTGTTTTGTAAACGCTGATGGTACAGGCAGTGGTTACTCCAGCGCCTGCAGCGCTTTGATTTTTATTCTTCGTTGTTTGACTGAACTTACTTATTTATAAATTTGAAATGATTAATCAACATTTTCTTAATTTTATAATCACTTAGTCATATTAACAATAGTAAACGATGCCCCCTCGCGTGCATTTATCGACTAAATATGCTCTTCAATTTTAGAGAGCGCTAAAGGGAGGTAACAATGTGAAAGAACTCTATTGCGAATTTAAGATTTTCATGGTAAAATTAAGTGTAAAAACGGCAAATATAAAACATGTTCCAGAAATAGCTAAAAATATATTTTGACGTGTCAATATATGAAAACGGGCAACACAGAGCACGCGTTAAGTTTTTTGTCGTTTTGAGAGTGGTTTTTACATCGAACATTTTATCAGGCTGAACACAGCAAGCGATTGTTAATCGAATAAATATTTGTACAAATAACATGTATAAAACCAAAAACACTAATAAGACTTAATTTGATAAATGAGCCTCTCATATTCTGAAATATTGCAGAGAAATATGAGATTTCTATAATGGAATGTCTAGAAAAGGTCAATACATAGCTTTGCAAACAAAAACAAGTATGAAAAAGGAAGATGGAAACTGAAATAAGTGACACAGACAAGCTGTACCGCAAAACATCAACGACAGATCTGCTGGTTTTAATAATCAATGAGTTTATATTGAGATTTACGACAACTTTCTGATGGAAACGAGAAAATTTAGTTAATTGAGTTGTTTATAGAAGCGTTGAAACGAAAAGTGTGAAAATAGAAAGTATTGACTAAACTGATTCATTCCTATAAATGTTAGATCGTCAATAAAACATGTCGCAGTTGCACTCCTGTTATGCATGTGCCCAATTAAAGATATTCATGCATGCTAACATGTTCTTTATGCTAATAATGGTTGGTTTAAACAATATTCGTTTAATCAAATGCACATATTATGATATAATCATGATTAACATCATGATAGTTCTTCATCTGAAAAATACTTAAATGACTTTCTGAATGATATATTTTATAAATTCTTTATTATTATTGTGGATAGTTTTCGTGTATAACATTATGGGAAGAGAAAACTTATGGCATAAAATACACATTAAATCCTGTTATAAAATTCCAATAAATACCGGTAAGCCGAAGTTTATTGATAATCTTCGGAAATAATCGGCTATGACTGCGTCCGCTTACCTGTGATATCGATAACTCTAAAACCGTATCGTGAAGCGGTTTCTACTGATTGGCATGACCGATTGGATAACTTGTCAAGAGCGTTATTTAAAAACAAACAGTAAAGCTTTCAATTTTTATCTAGAGATGTTCACGATTAATATGTATTGTCTTTCAATGTATAAACGACGTCTTTCGTGCAATAGATGAAGTATTGAATCTGGCAGGTGTTCCAGACTTTCAGAACACCGGAGTACACTTTGAAGATTACGTGGAAGGTTATTATTATCGTTATAACTAACTCAATGCACTTTCTAATGTTATTATTATTATTATTATTATTATTATTATTATTATTATTATTATTATTATAAAAATATAATTGTCCTAATGAACTTGAAGAGGTCCATTTTTTGTAAGAATTGTTACCTTCCAATTTCGATTTTTTTTTGTGCAGACGGTTTTATTAGTACAGTATACAGTACCGGTATTATTACTATTAGAACTTCCAAAATCAAGTTTCTAACTCGAAAGTTGGTAAACGAACGTTTATATCTGGTGTAAGTTTGTTTTTATAAGTATTCTTGTAGTATCTTTCTCAAGATTGTTAAAAAGTTTTTACTTGTATTTCCACTTTAATGGTATTAATAATTACTTACAAAACCTCTTTTATATAAACGTTATGAACATCAATATATTTCACTACGTCTCATTAGCCAATAACTCTATTCATAACGATGTTAATTTGTGAACAGATTAACAACAAATATGTATTTGTAATATTTTCAATAACAGCAATGTTTTGTAGTTGATTTCGCACATAGTCCGTCATTAACAAATGCTCTTCATGCCTTTATGGGCTTCATAGCATATTGGATTATTCTGAAATAAACTACCTACAAACTTCAATGGCGGTAACCTCTCGGATTCTCACTTTTGTTAATTGTTTGGTTTTGTTTTTTTATAATAGCTCATTTTATAAACCATGCTCTAACTTCCTCTGCTCTTCTTGGCTGTGTTGGGAGGCTTTGTTTTATAAATGTGGCAATTTCTAATATGCATATTTCACTTTTTGAAACTTTCTTACCTCTCCACGGTTAGCTTTTTTTTTTTAAAGATTTTAAGATTATCAGAAAAATTTAAGTAAAATAGGCTGATTTTGTTGTTATTTACTTAAGAGCTGTATCACCTTCTTTGTTCTCTTATGACTTTTCTAAAACGAAATAGTTTCGCATTAATTAAATACCGTATATGATATTGGTAGATTCTTTCAGAACAACTTATAAAAGATGAAAATTTAACTTTAAAAGCCACTGAACCTTACAAATACAAAAATGAAAATATTGCAGGCTCGTTTTGATTAAGCTTCTTCATGGGCAGTAATGGAAATTTATATTACTGTCCACGCCGCCTAGCTGTGGGTTGAATTTCTTCAATATAAGCAATCATATGTGTACTAATTATGCAACCATTAATGCTGATATGTTTATACAGCCAAGAAATAGACTTTTAAGTTATCTTCTTTTTGTATTGACACAAATCTATCGGTTTTCATCACGACAAGCCTGTTTTAGGGTATTTGCATCCATTCATGCCTCCCAAGGAAAGAAAATAGCAACCTTCCGGTTCTAGCGCACTCAGGCCCCTTGGTTATTTCACATGTAAGTCAGTGAAATGACTAATACCACACTGCTGGAAAAATCATAACTTTAACAGACATACAGTACAACGACTTAGGGCTACAGTAAAAGGATAAATATAATAAAAGGTTAAGAATTAGGGCATAATCACGGCACAAATGAGTTGTTTGTCATGACGCTGAAATCAAAACTATGAAGACTTAAGATATGTAAACATGTTCAGATATCTATCTCACTTTGCTTGAAATCTTCTGTGAGGATGTTTGCATTTGACGATGACAAAAAGCCGACCAAAACCTTTTGGAATGAGCATTGTATTATTACAAGTGTCGTTGACAAGAGCGCAAACATTATAAAGAGTATCGCCCTAACCTCTATCTTCTAATTAACGTTCCAAAGTATGGTTAGAGCTGAGAATGAATAGAAGTGTACATACTAGAATAGAATCGTTAATTTATTGCGTTCATTTGGATATAAAAAAACATTATGTATGTGGGTTACCCCTGCCCACATGTTTCTTGAGGAACACAGTGCATCATCGATTAAATCCTTTACTGAATGACGACTCCATTTTAATTTTAATACTTATTTTCTGCTATATGATCCTTACAACGTTCCTTATGCCTAACAAGATTAAACCAACAACGTAAAAAGCTCCCTGTCGTATGCAAATGATGACAGGCTTCTAGGTTTTACCATTGATCAACATTGGAATACTGAATACCAAAATAAGCGTGCCTTTGAAATAATTAATTTGTCCCATATGTTTTCCCATTATCAAGCAAAACACTTCTGTAAACACTACTATGTTTATTGTGTGTGCCAAACTGACTGGCCGACTTACAAATAGGATCAAGTTAATGACGGACTAATCCAATTGTAAATATTGATAAATATTAGTGCATTCATAAACGTTCACGACATAATAGTCAAAGTTCATTTACATGTAACACCAACTCATATGAAAGAAAAATATTTTCATAGGTTAAATACAAAAGTTTCGCACATCATTCCAAAACATTAAGGTTTTCAATGAACAGTTGCAATTTTAAAAGAAAGAAATTCAAATTTCTGAACACAATTTTCACCCCTGCATTCCATTGCTTAGAGAAAATATCTTATTTAGGAGGGAAACAAAAAAGTGTTAAGGTGACATAAACACTTAGTGCACTAAAGACCATAGGGTAAAAAGGGTGTTACACTACATCTTTCCAGTTATGTTTAAAACATCTTGGAATTAAAGAACCTCTTAGAACCTTTATGTTATTTTACTAGTGTATAACTCTAAGTGTATAACTCAGTAACAATAATTCTGCAAAACATAATCAGGGTTGGCACCAATTGACCACCCCTGGTTTAAACCAGCGGTTTTTACCGGTTAAAACCGTCGCGGTCAATGCTCTACAAGTGGTCAATACTGGTCAATTGTATTTTTTTCAAGATTTTTTATAAAAGAAAGGAAGAAAACAAACCATTAAACTTTTATTTTATTTCTACTAAATTTACTTTAGAACAAACTTCACTTGAACATGCTTTGCACTTAGAAATTGTCTTTTTTTTCCCCTCAGTAATGAGATCATAAAATCCCCAAACAGGGTCTTTTTGGCTACATTCTGGTGAGCTTTTAGACCAAGTAAGAATTATTTAATTTTTGTGTTTTATTAACACACTATCAACAGAGAATGATTCAGTAACATGAAAATCTTTATTTTAAGCAACGGCAATTTGCACCACCAGTAGGGTCACTGCAACGTTGTGATAAAATTTCAGTCAGTGTACTGTTGCATTGGGATTAACGATTTAAGCACTTTTGTAATTTAAATCACTTAGATTTAAAGCATTAATTACTGAGTTAGCAATCAAAAGTTTGATTTCGTTTTGATAAAAATGATTTCGTTTAGATAAAGCTGTGAGTTCTTGAAAACTTGCAATAAAGGACGTAATTTAGTTTATGCATCAAATCCTGATGGGAAAATTACATGTAAAATGCATAGATTTAATCTCTTTCATTAATGTTGATGACATTTTAGCAAAGGTTAACTATCTTCAACAAATTAATTCGAACATTTAAAACATAAAGGGATGTCAGATGATTATAAATACAAATGGAGATTGACAACAATTGGAAAAAAACCATCATAAAAATAAAAAAACGAGTATTGGTTTGGTTTAATGTTGTTGCAAATTTTAATTACAAAAGAATATATGGTTAAAAATTATAAAATACTCAAAATAACTTACTACATATAGATAACAACCATCTTTTATCTCTTGTTAATAAAATATATCCTAATAAACTCCAGCTTAATAAAGCAAACACTTTAGATAAGCAAGTAAACTTTCTTGATCTTATTTTGTTTTATTGAAAATGGATAAGTGACTACTAAAATATATGATAAAAGAGATTAATAAAATTTTAATATTGTAAATTTTCCGTTTTTAGACGGCAATGTTCCCCATGCAACATTTTACGGGGTTTATATCTCACAGCCCCTTCGCTTTACTAGATTATTTATATTTAAGTTACATCCAACATGTTCAATACATTAACTGATAAATCAATTAGCATCCATATATGCTCAATAATAGCAACTAAATTGTAACGTATCTGTTACGATTGCTTTGAAAGACACTAGAATCTCAGTCGAGGGGTTAGTGCATAACTATTGTAACTCCTTCTTTATTTCAATGTAGTTACAATAGTTTTGCACTGACCCCTCGAGATGGTTATTCTTAAAATATATTAATTAATACTTGAACTTTAATTGCAGACCACGAAATCGGACCATCTCGATAAAAAGATCACCACATTTTTGCGCTTGTTTCTGTCCCAAGGATGTACTTCTTGCTTTTTAAATTTTGCCTTTGGCGTTGTCTGTGATATGCAGGATTTATATTCTCCGAACCCATGTTAAATATCTATTTTGTTTAGTTCCGCCCATTGTTTTCTCGTTTAGGACAAACCCATTCTTTTATCTGGGGACCTGAACATGGAATTGTATTAATACAAAATACTGAATTTGAAATTATGTTATAAATAGTAATTTTATGCTTGTGTATTTCCAAACACCTTCTATATTATATACGAACATTGTATTAAAACCCGGAGTTAACCAAGCCCTTGTTATACCAATAGTCATACAGAGCCACTTCACATTTCAAGAACAGGTGCATTCCGCGTGATTCACTTTAAATATCTATTGCTTATTGTTTTAAGCACGTATGTCAACTCTAAAGCAGCAGAATATCTCATGAGCGTAGGTTTTGGAGCCATTTGTACGTACATGTAGTACAATGTTTTTCGGCGTTAGCTGTCTAAGCTCACTTTTGACCTAGTTTTTCGACTAATGAAATATTGTAAATAAAACTTATTATGCAGCGGAAAAATCAAATAGATTATTTTAATTGGTTATTAGTGAGTCTCGTTAATGATTACCGTAACGATCTTTATATTGTGTGTTAGTATTTACATGGCACTTACCGTAATCACCCTAAGTATTGGGACACCCTAAATATTGGGACACCCTTATTTTTCACAAAAATAATTATTTTTTGTGTCCCTAAATTTTGGGACACTTTTATTATCAGTATTTTTCCGTGTCCCTAAGTTTTGGGACACTTTCATAAATGGTATTTTTGCGTTCCTAATTTTGAGACAAGAGATATCTGCTCGGTAACCATGCAGGTCGGCACATGTTCTTCAGACTTTCACCATGTTATTGCAGAGTAGGACGCCACAATTATTCAAATAGGACGCCACAAACAATTAATAAACAAGAGAACCTTTGGGGATACCGCCTTGGAACGGTCAGTGGTTCTAGGGTGCACCAACCTCACACTTGCCCCAACAGGTTCTCGTATCACAAAACAAGTACAAATTGTCTTGGTGAAATAACTCCAACCCACCCATCAGCTCAACAATGTTGCATGCAAAAACATACAAACATATAAACATAAGAATTTAATAGCATTGCAAAGCCAAAGGGCGGGTACTCAATGATCTTTCCGAGACCAGAGCACCTGGAGTAAAATCAGCAAAAACACGATGACAGGGATAAAAGAAACAAATCGAGCTTTTAGGTTCTTTTAAGAAAAGATTTCCCCATAAACTTTCATAAACTCTTACACCCCTGCCACCGTCGTGCAACCAAAAAGGTAAGCATATTGATCAACTGTAGATGGGTTAATCACCAGGCCTGCAGAGCGCTGTAAAATATCATGTTGGTAACCTTTCTTTTTAAATTTACAGATGGTTTTTACGAATAACCAGGAGAAATTAACATCGCCTTTTATCTTCTTAAGTTTATAAATTAAATCTTCATAAAAAACTGGCTGTGAAAGCGATAATTGTATTGGAGAAAAAGATATTTACGGTATAAATAACCAGTTAAGTCAATTGATGGCTTAAATACGATTTTATATGGAATATTCATGGGTGTCAGGTAAACACTCGAGTACAATACACAGTGTAAAACGACAGAAAAGTGCAGATATTTCTGGTTCTTACTGGTTCCTTTCTAGTTCCTATGATACTGATTGTTAATTTCAAGTCCAGAAATTCAAATCGCCTTGGTGTAGTGGTTATCACATTCGCCTGTTAAGCCGAGGCCCCGGGTTCAATACTCGAGAGGGACACTTTTTTAAGTTCTTTTACGTAAAAGTTGGTAGATTTCGCTCTTGTAACAAGTTGTTATTATTTTCATTTATTGTATTTTAATAACATTTATTCGTCATTAGTACTAACTCTACAAGAGTTTTTTTATTGAAACTGAATAAATGTACAGTTAATGTTAGACATTCTTCTTTAATCGACGTATTATCACCAGACTTAATTTTTGCACGCTCTTTATTTCTTTCTTTCTTATATATAAAAATCTTTTCCATCAACGCCGTTTATTTTTTTAAAAGATATTTCTTGTTATAAATTATACGAGTAGTTCACTCTTTAAAAGAGATGAAAAGAGATTTAAAAGCCACCGATCACGACAGAAATATTGGCAGCAATGGGAATGCTAATTACTGCCCTCGCTGCCTGGCCCCAAGTTTAGCACAGCTCAATATTTACACAAACAAGCAGAACGATTTTGATCCATAACAAACTATGGTTTCAATATGCAGGTGAACAAGTGTGTGATTGATTGATTTATTCTTGCATACCAGATCAGGTCATCCGGTGTTTTCACCCGTGTAGGAAATTTCGATCCTACACCCCCCCCCCCATGTAGAATGAGTCACGTGAGTGACGTCACGTCTTCAAATATCTGACGTAATATATTCAAGTTAGTGACGTCATTTATAAATAGGTTTGCGTTAACGTCAATATTTCAGCATAATGAAAATAAATAAGTTTGTATACTTACTCAGAAATGTTAATAATAATAAAAGGTATGCAAGAAAAAGTATCTTGCATGAGACATTCGGTAAAGATAGAAAAATCTGTCACCTCGGGTGAACTGTTTTGGCGGGTTAACAGTTAACCCTCGGTGACAGATTTTTCCATCTTCACCTCACACTCATGCATGATACTTATATTCTTGCATACCAGATCAGGTCATCCGGTGTTTTTACCTGTGTAGGAAATTTCGATCCTACACCCCATGTAGAATGAGTCACGTAAGTGACGTCACGTCTTCGAGTATCTGACGTAATATATTCAAGTTAGTGACGTCATTTATAAAAAAGGTTTGTGTTAACGTCAATATTTCAGCATGAGGAAAATATATTTAAGGAATAAATTTCGTGTTTGATAAGTTCACCGAGTCTTGAACGTCATTAGGGCTGGTTAAAGTGAGTGGAGTCCGAAGGACTCCACGCATGCTTTAACCAGCCCCAATGACGTTCAAGACTCGGTGAACTTATCAAACACGAAATTTATTACTTATATTTACACCTCATTTTATCATTTTGGTTCTAAATTTAATATAAAATATATACTTTTTACTAATTTCGAAATGTTGTTTAAAACATTTCTTACCCCGGGTTTGGCATTTGGACTGGTCCGCCTATTTACTCAAATAAAAAAAATCATACTACGACCAAAAATAGTTCCATGTTTATTGAACACATTCATCCGTTTTTTCAAACATTTATATACAGAAAAACCTAATATTTCACAACAAACATCAAATTTGTATCACAGCAAGTTCTATCTATGCGAGTAAATGATAGTCTAAGTAAAAACCGTTATTTTGGCGGGAAGTTAGAAAAGGCTAATGCGTTATTTTCAACCAATGATAATTCTAGAAAATGGAACGTGCTTATTGATGATGTCATATAAGTAAACTTATTTACTTCCGGTTTGAGGGTATAAAAGCAACTAAAAATAAAAGTAATCTAAAAATAGCAACATTCCAGGAAGAGCTATCTAAAATTAGCAACAATTATAAAAATAGCGGGGATTTCATGACGTCACCAGGGCATTCCTTTACCATTGCGCGGTGATAAGGCTAACGGTGTTCATTGAAAATTGACCTTCACTCGTCCGGTAAAGGATATTGAAGCAGTGGAAATAAAGGTGTAAATATTAGTTTGTATACTTACAGAGAAATATATAGAGGATACAACATGAGTGATCATTTTATACTGAAATTATTAAACGAGTCGTCTAAATCGATATAAAACGAGGCTTTTGCCGAGTTTTATATCGATTTAGATGACGAGTTTAATAATTTCAGTATAAAATGATCACGAATGATGTATTCTATTTATCACATACCCTGAAAAAACAAGCACAATCCATGAAATGTCCCTTTCTATCGCCTAGTAGAGCGAACTTAAAAAGTGTGTAATTCGGTCGTATCGGGTGATACATAAGCTAGTCCAAAAAGAATTTATCCTACCGTTTTCCCATTTGCCAAAATAAGTTTTAATAAATAAATAAAATTAACTGCGCTAGAGTTTAGATAAAAGAATCTATCATTTATAGGCTTCTGAAGTTGTGTTTAATTAAATAAATCGATCTAGTGTATGACGTCATTTGTGTAATCTTTCATAGCGGCATATGACAACATTGAAATTTGCTAGATATAAACTGGAAATTTGGATTGAAAATGTGTTTCTAGTGTTTTTATTTGTTTCGGGGATGTTGTAAGATCACACCGACGATGTTCTGAAAACGATGTCAGCGTCTGGGTCATTTTGTTTTCGATCTAAACGAAATGAAAATGGCTTTGTTGCTGTTGTTGAATTTCATCATAGACTTTCGGCGTATTGCTATCTTACGGAGTAAACAAGATGTCAGAGTTATATTTTCCGCGGATATTATCAATATGAGGGATGCTTAAGATCCTTATAGAAAATTGATTGCTTGCCTGAAGTGGTCAGATGGCCAAAGTAAGTCACTTTCACAAATTTGTTTTGATCGCTGATAACGCGGATGAATAGTGATTCGGCTATGTTATATAACTAGTTATATATCGAAAATATATAACGGATGTTATTACACTCCCACACCGGAAGGTATGTGATAATATAAATAATAAAAGGTTTGCAAGAAAAGTATCTTGCATGAGACATTCGGTAAAGATAGAAAAATCTGTCACCTCGGCAGAGCCTCGTTGCCGCAAAGCAGTTCACCCTCGGTGACAGATTTTTCCATCTTCATCTCACACTCATACATGATACTTATAGTGATTAGTGTTGAAGTCGTGGTTTAACAAGCAAACTGTAACCTTTCAAATATTTTACATTACTGCAGTTAAGTATACCCCTATCTTGCAGTTAAATATACCCCTATCTTGCAGTTAAATATTTTTCTATCATGCAGTATAATATTTCCCTATCTTGCAATTAAATATTTCCCTACTGTATGTTGCAGTTAAAATCTGATCATTTGTCGATTTAGTTTTGCTTTGATGTTCACAGATTCAGAAGTAAGAGATATATTATATCCTAGGGAATTATAACGATTATGAAACATTTTTATAAGGATTGATTTTTTTTGCTAAGTGGATCATTTCATAATGTGAAAGCCATAAGGGGACGTTTCTATGTGCTAATGCAATCTCAAAAGTGTAACAACCCTGAGTTAATTTCGTTTCGGCAGAATTTGGTTATACGCATTATTGATATAAATAAAATACTGATGACAGCTAGACCTACAAAACTGAAAATCTTTTTTTTCTTCAAAAAATAAGCATTTTGTAAAATGTTGACTGTTTAAATTAGATATGATTTTGTGTCGCCCTTTCGAAAAAAAAACCCGATACATAGGGATAGCTTTGTCCGTCCGTCCGTCACGAAAACGTTGGCTATAACTTTGCCATTTCTTAATATTTCTTCATAAAACTTTCCATTTATATCGCTTATAAATGACGAATCGCTCGTGATGATGACAAATTCTAGAGGATGACACAAGGTGTTCAGCTGATCAATCTAGTTCAGTATCTCAATTTTATTTCAATTTATTACTTTGAATTATCTGCTCATAATACTAACTTGAAATATCGAAAAATAAAGCAATCACACATTATACCACGTGAATTAGTCGAAACTATTCATATTTGCGATTGAAATGCTTCGTTTGGTAAGAGCATTTCAAAATCAATAAAACTTTAATTTTGCCTCAGGTTTAATATGAATTAATTGATATTACTTTGAATTATATATTTATAATAATCTTATTGTTGTTTTTAGCGTTAGCTAGTTAATTAGTAGTTATATTAACAAGGGCATCTATTCGGCATTCTGTAGCATATACTTGTAATCAAATTACGTAAGTCATCTCTATTGACTGACTTTGGATTGATCCATTTAGGCGATAAGCCGTCATACTTTTAATATTTCACATTTCGCGAAGTCTGATTTACCTTAGGTCTAAATGCAATGCAGTAAGGTAGTTACTCCGCCTAGATGGAATGGGTCCAAGCTACAACTTACTCTGGTAGAGGCTCCTGGGTTGCTGGGCGGCCAACTTCACGTTACCAGGCTGCCAACTTCACGAACATTTATATTTATCATGTGTTATTTTCTGAAACCAAAATGCAATTTTGTTCTCCTGGAGACAAGTTTTATTCTGATTAGAACACTCGTAGTTTGTGAAGTATTATAATCTTAATTATACATGGAAATAACTTTCGATTAAAATGTGTTCTAATGAAGTGAAATAGAAGTTGGTCAAAATTACTTTATAAAAAAATAGAACTACAAGAGTTGCAATAAAGCCGTGGCGTTCGCTCATTTTTCCTCTCATTTCGGTTATTGAGCGAATGTTTACCGCACGTGGTTGGTTTATACTCAAATCAGCAAGGTGTATGTTGTACCCGCTTACCATGTTAATATTCTATTCTGTTTAGTTCCGCCGATTGTTTCCTCGTTTAGGGCAAACCCATTCTTTGTATCTGGGGACCTTACGCCGCTGAATATGGAATAATATTAATCTGAAAATACCACATTGAAGGTTCCATGTTCATCGCCATATGTATACCATCGTTTGGGATGGATCAAAATTGTACTTTCCTATTGGCGTTAATATTGAGTTGCGCTCAACCCTGGGCTAAGCGGCTTGGGCAATTATATGCATTTCTATTACTGCCCATGTACAGGCGTAATCAAACCGAGCTTGCAATATTTTCATATTTGTCGTGTTCGGTGGCCTTCTAAGTTCCATTTCATCAATTGAAACTAGCGTAAAAACTTGATGAACATAAGTCAAGCATTTCTAACAATTGACTGGAGTTCATGTAGTCACGAGAATTTTCTTTTTCAGTACATTTTCGCGTGTTTTACGAGTTCGAAAGCATCTAACTAAAAAAAGTAATGTCTAAAATTCTGAAATTTTATTATTATTATTTTGATTATCATCTCATTTTCCTGTTCGTGTTCTCAAAAAGTTCAAGGAGGTTGAGAATGAGACAGGTATCAATATTAATCGGGAATCACAAAAAATGTCAATGCCATTTTATAAAAAATATCTTAAATTTGGAATGAATATTTTTCAACAGAGTTTTCTTCCCGATCGGAATTAAATGAAGTCACGTGATTCAACGCTGTCAAGGCCGCACGTTGTCTATAGATCCCTTTTTTTGCTATCGCCCTGCGTTGAGGCTTTGCAAATTGTAAACATAAGCTCTGTATATCGCCAGGCAGGTTACACAGAGTAAACAACAACACTTAATTAAGACTATCATATCTTGAATTTGTAACTGATGAAACTATAAACCAGTAATTGTGTTTTTCTTAGTTATTAATAGTTTTAATTAGACGTACATCTTTAAAAAAAAACGAACAAAATAATATCTTGCAGGTGATTGGCGCTGTGATCAGTTATCGGCCCCTTCTTCAGAACAAAGGCAGCATGTTTGTTATCAACTTGGCGATCGCAGACCTCTGTATAACTGGAATCATAATGCCCATGAACATGGTCGGTAAGTACGAATTTCTCCATGGTATACTTTCATGAACATGGTCGGTAAGTACGAATTTCTCCATGGTATACTTTCATGAACATGGTCGGTAAGTACGAATTTCTCCATGGTATACTTTCATGAACATGGTCGGTAAGTACGAATTTCTCCATGGTATACTTTCATGAACATGGTCGGTAAGTACGAATTTCTCCATGGTATACTTTCATGAACATGGTCGGTAAGTACGAATTTCTCCATGGTATACTTTCATGAACATGGTCGGTAAGTACGAATTCCTCCATGGTATACTTTCATGAAACGATTTGGATCTTTTACTGCCTTGTTAAACAACCTTTCTTCAAACCATTCACTTGCTAATTGGCAAAGTGTCAGGAGAAAAAGGATCAACGACGGCTACAAAAGCCGTAAAATATTGTCAGATGAAAAAATTATTTTAGACACATTTCAGGAAATTTGAAATCTTATCAAAGGCTTCATTTCAAAAACAGATAAAAAATGAGGTTTTATTTTTTTCTAGCACGATTGAAATGCTAATATTACAGGCAAGCTTGCACTTAAGCCTAAAATGTGCAATTCCTCATCCGGAGTACAAGGCTACATGCAACGATTAATGATACAGCGTGGGGTGATAGAACCTTACATGCAGTTTAAGTTTCATACAAAGCACAGAAAGAAATATTGTTTTCGAAAGCGTCCTACCCACTTGTGATAGAAAGTACAGCTGAATTAAAACTTTATGTATATAAATATGAGTCTTTAGATAAGAATTTAAAAAAAAAACGATGATCGATAAGGGAAACCCACCATTATATAACTGACAGACAAAGTGACATGCACAATTGTCAATGAGGGAATTAGCTCGATGCGGAAGAAAGCACAAGGGCCTGGCGTATTGGCTAGTGCGGATTGACATTTGATATAGATCTACTACTGTACATTCAATAAGTTATCATAGTTGTTTCCTGTTTACTAGGTTCGGGAGATAATTCACATTTATATGGATTGTCATAGAAAGACCATAAGATAAAATAATTTGAAAGCTCTCTTTTTATAACAAAACATATAGCTACAATGAACAGCAAGTATTTCATTTCTTTATTTGCAGGTGTCACAAAGGGACCAAAGTTTTTTCTAGACAAAGTTCAGTTATGTAATCTGTTAGGAAGCATATGTACTGTCAGCTGTATTGTGTCTATGCTTTCCATCGCCACAGTTGCAGTAAACAGGTTAGTCGTTTCCACGAATACGATGTACATTATTGCAACTGTTGCTGTGAATAGATAAGTAATTTTAACTGTTACAAATAGGTAATTCATTGCAAATGTTGCCGTGAATAGGTAAGTAATTGCAATTGTTGCCAAGAAAAAGTGAGTCACTGCCACATTTGCCGTGAATAGGTTAAGTGTATTTAATTTAGATATTTTATTTATTCTGCATTCCTGTTTGAAAAGATTACTATATTGACAAAAATGTAAATGACATAAAGGCCGATTGTCTGGAAGGATACAATATTTCGAATCATTTTCATAATCAATGAAAGCGCACTTTGGTTATTCTTTCTTAAATAAAAGATAAAAGAAATAACGAAATTCGAAATTAAAAGTCAATCGTTGAGTTACCTTTGCAATAACAATACTTAGTTTTTATATAGTTTTTCGTGTTTAATTGATCAAGTTTTAAACGATTCGTTATAATATTGTGAGTTAAATTTCGACATGATGTAAATTAAGGTAATTTCCCTATATCGAGGTACATATTAAATAAAGACAGAACAATACATTGCTTAAATCGACAGTATAATAGTAAAATAGTTTATTAGGTATAACATAAAATCAGTATTTTTCTCTCTCTTTTAGACTGATACAAATCTGCAAGTTTTTCTTGTATCATCGTATTTTCACGTACAAGAAGACTGTCGTGTATTGTGTATCACTGTGGCTGCTGGCCATGTTACTGGACCTTCCCAACTGGGTTGGCTGGGGAGGGCACACATTCGGTCTCAAGGAGATGGGTTGTACATTTGACAGAGTAGCTAATCATTCGTTCACCATATTTCTTGCCGTCATGTCTATAGCGGTACCAATGGTTATTGTGCTGACATCATACGTGGTGATACTTGTCTATGTGCGGCATTGTCGACAGGAACTCAGACAAATCGGTAAGGCCTGTAAATTTTAACAGTCTTCCTCGTAACAAAAGCAATCTATCTTTATTTTTGATATTTTTATACAATTTCATCAAACCAAGCTTGCAATATTTTCATATTTGCATATTTGTTGTGATAGGTGGATTTCAGAGTCATTAATTTTATACTATCATTTGAAATAAATCCTTAATGGAAACAAAATCCTCATCAATTTTCGATTAAGTGATTTTACTAAATGTGAATGTGACAGTTAGTATGTATTAATTTGTTCCTGATTTATCCGTTGTGTGACACTTCTATCTAATGTTCTAGTGATAATAATGTTCTATTCCTCGACTATTGATCTGTAATCTGCTATAATCATGTTCTCTATTTCCCCATCTATATTTTTTATAATCACGTCCTCCTACAGCTACAGTATTACATATCTGTAAAGTTCTGTCATACAGAGGATATTAAAAAGTAAATTTATATAGAGTGATGATAAATAAAATCTACATGTATGTTGATATGTTGTGATAAGACTTCCATTAACTGTTTTATTAAAATTTGCATAAAATAAAATAGGGAGTTGTAGTTTCGAATTTTCCTATCAAATATTGTTTGTAGTGTTATTATTTTGGAAGTGCCCATGTCAAAAGTTCACGGTTTATTTGATCAAATGTTATCTTGTCTAAAGAGCATTCGGACTAGGCTTTAGGTCGGGTATATTGACAGCCTATGTTCCATGTACATGCATAACCCGAATATTTTTAAAATTGAGCCACAAAATGCTTTGATTATTCATACAGAAGAAAAGTATAAAATAAATAAAAACATCACAATATGATTTATGTTTTTTTTTCAATGCATATTCAACAGTTCGTAGATCATTTATTATTATTATTTAAAGTTATTTTATTTAAACATATTTATGCTCGGTAATAAAACATCAATACCTTGATTCTTTACATAAAATACAGTAATGTTCATAAAATGCATTTCATAAAAGGGACATCAACTGAACTGCAACATATTTATCAAACACATCAGATTCATTTTTATTTTAACAATTAAATCAAGTAAAGAAGTAACGATATTGTTTTTGTTGTTGTTGTTGTTGTTGTTGCATAAACATCTTGTACTCATAATATTGCTGTAGAGCCCATATAACTACAACACTTTCTGCTAATAAAAGAGACACAGCGTCCATGGTCTTCAGAGCGGACATGTAATCAATCAATTATCAAGCGTCGTACGAACGTAACTAATATTGATCAATCAAATAATCATGCGTTCATTAATACACTTAATAAATCATATAATTTTTTATGGCTCCGTAATGGAATTTGAGAACACTTTTTCTACTTGGAACATAAAAAGGTATTTTAGTATTACTTCGTACGGAAGCCCTGGAGGGCCACTTTTGAGTTTCGACTTATGGATATTTTACTTCTGACTTTCTATTTATGACTTTTGACTTTTGACTTGCGACTTATGACTTCTGGCAAACCCAATACACGTGTTCTAGAAGCTGAGAGCAGCAACGTTGGTTTCAGGTATGTTTTCCAAACTTTAAACTTTTTTTTATTAATTTTATTGAGATTTGTCATTGAGAAGAGGATGTCATTAGGAGGGGAGATTTAATGTTATTTTATATATGCTTATAAGGTTAGTATTTATCACAGACTGTAATTCCACAAGTGACTGTATGTTTTATTCAATTTTAAACTGCATATTAACAAGTAGGTCGACAGAGAATACACGTACAAAGCTGACTTTTCAATGTGATTGAGCTTCATTTTGCATTTAGCTTTTATGTCTCATTTTGTGGTATTTTCCGAAATTTTAGAAAAGAACACATGAGAACAAAATTAGATATAGAACTATTCGAGAGTAAAAATTATCTTGAGAGCATTTCAAAGTGACAAGCTTTTCGCATCTAACTTTTCATACTCAATAGTCTTTATGAAACGCAGATAATACATTTACCTATTTTATACCACAACTTTATAAAGATTTATATAGAATATAAACTTGCATTTCAGACTCAACTACTGGATGAAAGATAATAAGGATGAAAACCTTAATGTCGATCTGTGTCTTCATCACTATACTGTTCGGCATTACCGAAGCTACTGCGCCGAGGCACTCCCTCTCAACATCTTTAGCAAACATAACTTTGTGGACAATGCATAGGTTACTGTACAATGTGGCGTAGGTTAATGTTGGATCACCATGTGTACGTCAAAATGGACGACGTCTTGGAAATTTTGAGAACGCTTGATCCAATTGGTGTAGAGCCGGGCAAAGCACATCGTCTTCTCCAGCGCGTATACTGCGCCAAAGCACCCAGTTTTACATGGCATATTGATGGTTATGACAAACAAACACTATATGAATTTTGTATCCGTGGTGCTGTAGATGGGTTAGGTAAAAACTTAGATGATTCGGAGTGGAATAACGACCCACACGTTATTGCAATAGATGAAAAGGGAACTTTGAAGACCCTCGACCACGACAAATATGAAATATTTCAAGCTCGGTTTGATTGCGCCTGTTCATGGGCAGTTATGGAAATGCTTTTTACTGCGCACGGCGCCAAGCTCCGGTTTGAGCGCAACTCAATATTTGCACCAATAAACAGCACAATTTTGATCCATCCCAAACGATCGTATGCATATGGCGATGAACCTTCAATGCAGTATTTTCAGATTAATACCTTTCCATGTTCAGCGGCGTATGGTCCCCAGATAAAAGAACGGGTACTTTTCAGACGCATTGAATGAACATCAAAATGCTCTCGATTACATCGCCGTGATGGTGGAACAGAAAACTTCATTTATTTACTATTGCAGTAATAATTCTGACGCGATTCTACAGACCCGTTTGCTGGAGCTCGAAACATTGTAGTTGAAAAAAATCAAATCTAACCAATGTGATGTGGTGTACATTACGACAAAATGGAATCCATTAGTGGATTTTTTTTTCAAAGACTTGCGCGATACAGTTATATTTAATGAACTAGACCCAATACAATGTGAAAATTAAAATTTTTGCTTCAATTCAATTTTTGCATTTTTTTTGCACCAGGTCTGTATAAAATATATCTAGGTTCTTTTCAGAAAAGATTTTCCCATAAACCTTCATAAACTCTTACAAGTCTGTTTTATTAGATTTAACGAGTAATTCATTCAATCAACATTATAGAATTAAAAGGGAAAAGTTATATAAAATGTTGATGCAAAAATATTTATTGATCATTGTGATTGATGCTGACTTTATGTTGCGCTTTTTTGCGGTTTGGGAATTATGACTTTTCACTTATGATTTTTCACTTATGACTTTTGCCTTGTGCCTTAACTTTTTAATTAAAGCTTTTTACTTATGACTTTTATCTTGTGACTTTTAACTTATAACTTTTGTATTTTGCTGTTACTCTTTGCTTTGGTACAAACATTACATTTTACATGTTTTAGGTTAAGGCTAAATAACAAATAGTCAAAACGCAAAGAAGCATAGAAGCCGAGATTGATATTTAAGTCATATAATGTTGGTTCATTTAGCCACTAGCCTAAACTAGTGTTTAATATTTGCTATAGAATTATCAGTATTATTCATATGTTCATGTCATAGTTGATCTGTGTCACGTGAACATTCAACATCAACTGTTAATGTGAAATAACATGTTCAGAAGTTTTAATTTCTGGGCATGTGATTGGCCGAAAAACCTAGAGCAAACACTTTTTGGAATAAATTCGTTTAAACAGATAACAAACACCAAATATTTCTAAATCTTCTAAGTGCTATTTTGCATAAGAAATTTGTATCTAAAGCAACAATGTACCTGTAGAATGTACAATATATTAAACATAATAAAATGAAAAAAGACGTTTTTCGACTTCAGTTCTGGATTCCACTATCTGAGGCTGTCTTCCGAATGCCCCCCACCTCGTCTAGATGAAATTTGTCCATGTTCACTTTGACGATAATGTCTTCCTCCAATATGCAGTTTGTACATAGTATGACGGCCGCTACCTTTCTGTCTTCCCTTTCCCTGATTTCTGCACCCTAAATAAGAAAAATGTAGGAGTAGGAGGAGGAGTAGGAGTAGGAGTAGTAGGAGTAGGAGTAGGGTAGCAGCAGTAGCAGCAGTAGAAGGGATATTGCATGTTAAAGTATACTTATAACTTAGCCTTCTTTAAGGTAAGAGCTGTGTAATGAATACCTTTATCCAGAAGAGTATCCAAGGGAGGTAACTATAGTAGTAAATTAGGGTAGATTTCTGTCATGCAAGAGGACTGGAAGTTATTTTGTTTGTAAGCCTAGAGCTTAAATAATTGGAATATATCTTTTTTTCCTGTGTAATTCTGTCATTGAATATAAAATTCTCATGATTTAAACTAAAATAAGCAATATAATCAAGATTAAAGGGGAAATCGCTATCAGAATAGTGTTTATTCAAGTCATCAATTTGAAAATTTCTAAAACTGGACGGTAAACTTCTCTGAAATTTTGTTTAAATTTTGTTTAAGGTATATAGTTAAAAATGGTAAAGTTTGGTATATTGCACCAATCAGGATTTTGCACAATTTTCATTAATTTAGTCTCGCGAAATATAAAAAAATGCATTTTTTATTTTTTTTGTCAAAAAATGTCATTTTTAGATAAATTCTGTATTTATATATTATATCTTAAATTGGTTTAGTAAAATATACCATATTTTGGATAAACTGTAATAAATTAGGGTTGAATTTATCAATAACAAAAAATTTTGTCACCGATTAAAGAATTTGGATACTTACACGTTTTTTTCTCACTTTTTTAAATAAAAAAAGCTAAAAATCTCAAACTACACAGTGAAAATCATTAAAATTTTGCATACAAGTCAGTGGTATGAAGCAGTTGATGAAAATATAATCAGATGTTGGATTCTTAATAGTGCCTATTACACAGCTCTTACCTTAAACAGTAGGAGTAGACCTTTTGAGGTACAATGTGTATTGAACCTATCATGATGGGCTGTGGTCCTTATAATAAGAATGGATAGAAAACCATTAGTATATTATTATTAAATTTTGCCATAGCATTTCATATGTAACTAGTTTTATGTTTGTTTGTTGTTCTAACAACATTTTACATGTTCTATGCGCTGACAAGAAAAGCTGCAAATTTTGAAATTGACGTTTATATTTTTAATGACAAATAACATTTTGTACCTTGTGTTTCTCTCCACTTGGTAAAACATTAATATATACCATCTCTTCCTTCGAATGAAACTGCAACAAATAAACAACAATGATAGTCTAATTGGGTTTAAAATTATTTCGACCCCATATAACAAAAGGAAGCTTTGATTTATATGCTGTACGCTGTATGTCAATTTGAGATAACGAATGTAGCAATGATTCCATGTTCTAGAAATAGATAAAAAAGGATACCTAATGAAATACTATGTAATGCAAGCAAAATATGTTTTTTCTGAATTAAATAAAAAGGTCTAAATAGAAAATATACTGTTCTTGAATATGAGATTAGATAAATGAACTTACAGCGTCTAAAACGTCGTTAGAATCCGCCAGTTTCCTGGGAAATGATGCGGCAAGCACGTGGGACAATTACGGAATCCATATGTAATAAATCAAAAGTCAAAATTCATTAATCAAAAGTCAAAAGAAAGCGGTAAAATAAATCCAAAAGTCGAAAATCAAAAGTGGCCCTCCAGGGCTTCCGTAACTTCGTTATATGAAATTGCCTTTTATTAGTAAGCGGTCTTGCCTTTACGAACCAATGAAATTTAATCAAGAATATAAATGTTAAACTAAAAGTCACAAAATCGTCAGTAGCTTTTGAGCCCGAAAGTGGTCTAAAGCGCTGCAACATATTTCATCTAGCATCATTACATAGTCAAAAAGAATTATCTAAATTGAAGAAACTTAATTGAAATAATACTTTTGTTACGTATGTTTGTTTGCTAATCGAGTTGTGAGTGAAATCACCGAGGCACCTTGTAATTGTCTGTTCAAATGGAAACTTTTACGTTCTTTTTCAACATTTCTCTAAAAACTTGTGTAAGCTCTTGTTACACTACCATCCACCTTCGTGCAAACAAAGCGTAAGCTTAATAGTCAACTTTGATGGGTTAGTCTTGCAGATCTCTGTAAAATATCAAATTGACTGTCTTTCTTTTTGTGTTTTGTATTCAAGAAAATTGTGAAGAGTTTTAAATTGCCTTTTTTTATTTTGTAAATCAAATCTCCATAAAATAATGTGCGGGAAATTTCGTACATGTTGCAGTTGTGATTTTAAAATATAGTTATATTTTTGAATTAAATATGGATATCGGAGTGAAAACTTCATTTTTTCTACATTTGCGGTAAAGATACACTTATTATAAAGATTTACCTGTTAATGCTAAGAATGCATTCATGGAAATTTTAAACATTGTAACGAAAAATCACCATAAAACATGTGTAAAGTGCTTATTCCTTGCAATGTGATCGTTGCATTTTTATAAATTTAAATGTCACAGTAACGTCGTTTGTGTGACGGCTGTTAAATTCGCCCCGTACATTCAGTAAGTCATGTTATCAGTTACGCCTTTTAATATTTGTGTACATGCAGAATTGCGCTCCAACTCGGGGCTAATAGAAATCTGACACTAACTTTTAACAACTACGAAACACTTTAACAAATTCTATATTTCGCGCACTCATCATTCTCATATACATGTATCAACTATAGCTGAAACACTTGTTTCATGCACCAGATATATCGAAATGCACATATAAGTTCAAAACACATTCCAACCATTTCTATTCTAACCACAATCCGCATAGCATTCCAGTATGAATCTGGGATAATATGTAAAACACACAGTTTCATGGTTCTTTTTAGTGAGCATATAGTTAGTTTGTTGCAGTATTTGCATATTTCTAATGTAAGTGTTGTTTTCTTGTTTGCAGGAAGTTTGTCGAAGAAACGGTTAAAGGACGAGATACAGTTCGCCGTGACGTTGTTCGTCTCGTTCCTAGCGTTCGTCACGTGCTGGAGTGTGTACATGATCGCTATCATCTTTGACTACAAGGACGAGTGGCCGAAGGAGGTGTACGTTATTGGCACAATCATGGGCCACAGCAACAGCTGTCTGAACCCCATCATTTACGCGCTAGCCTCTGTCAGATTCAGAAAGGGATATTACATATTCTTGCATAAACTGTTCTGTATTAAAATCGCCAAAGACAGCTACATTAATGACTCAAGGAATGGTACCAGTACGCTTAAGTACACTAGTAAAAATAAGAGTCCTGTTACGACACCTATGTTGGACAAATCTGTAAAAATTGAAGAAGAAATGAGACTATACAAAAAAGCTTGGACTTCGAACAGATAGTACTATTTGGAGATGAATACAACTTCTTATACAATACATGTACAGTGTTACTATGAGAGTTTTGTAGCTTTGGATACTAGCTTTGTGAAATATTTTCCAATACATAGCAGAACGGGTTTCGCATTGTACTGTGACCAGGGTTATTTACGCCTGCATATAACACGATGGCGGGACACGGATTTACAGTAAATTTAATATAATGCTTTGACACCAATCGTCTGTTTAACACATTGTGAAAGGCATATTTCGCCCTGGATAGTTTTTCATCGTACTGTGACGTTTTAGCGATTTTTATTTATTTTTGTAATAAAATGGAGAAAGCAATGTGTATCTAATTTAAGCTGAGTATCAGAGCTCTTCTTAATAAGAAATATCGAAAAGGTCGCTCTATTACTAATCAATACAATTGGATAAGATGAAAAGGGAACTTGGAAAGCCAGCGAACACGACATTGCAGGCTCGGTTTGATTGGGCCTGTTCATGGACAGTAATGGAAATGCATTATACTTCCCACGCCGCCTAGCCCCGAGTTAAGCGCAACTCAATGTTAACAACAATAAAAAACTGTTATAAAATAAGTTAAAACACAAGATAACAGAAAAGATAGCGGCTACACATCGCAATATGGTCTAATCTACCAAAATGCTGCAATACCAACACAGTGGCACAGCATACAAAAAATCTTTAAAATGCATAAGGTCATTTTTCAAATAGTTATATTAATTTAAATTTTATATTGTCTCTTTATGCTATGTTCATATAATTCGAACACTTTATTTTATCAATTATTATGGCAATATTTTTCAATTACAATGTATTATTGCAAATTCAGGCATTTAAACAAGCGATGTTTTACCCAACCAATAACTTCCTACCATCATATTACCCGATTATTGTTTTTAATGCGTTCCCTGACAGTCAGTTATAAAGTGATCATGTTTTTACAACTTTCCTTGTATTTAACTAAGACGTACAGCTAAAGGAACGTTCTTTGATAATATTTATAAAAATGTCTTATACATGTAATAAATGTAACATCAATAAATAAAAATGAAATTTTATTTACTTTCAAACACGACTACCTATGCCTTTATTTTAAATGTCATTATGAGTAAAATGATACTGACAACAATATTTGCCTTCTAGTAACGGTTACACGAAGACACAATTCAACCTTTGTATTCCTAATTAATAAGTTTTTTTATACAATCATTTATTGAACTGCATTTTGCCGTTTGAAATGTTGGCAATTTTTTTTTAAATTGATGAAATTAATTATACAATAAGAAAGGCGGAGACCTTAAGTCCCGCAGAATTCGTTTCAACGCTTTGATTTTGAAGAAAAACAACATTGATCCGACCGACAACTGCATCGATTAAGTAGTGACATCACGCAAGTAATTAAAAAGCCTTATGAGATACACATCACATTTTTAACTAAACTAGTCCGGACAATGCCGAACTCGTGTGAAACAGTATTTTGCCCATGGTGTTATTTCGAAACAAAGCGAAAAATAAAAACAAACAAAAATAAATACATTGAGTAAATCCATGTAAAAGCCCCATGAAGAAGGGGCATTACCCCCCTGAAACGTTGGGATTAAATTTGTATTTTGAGAACAGTCTCTAAGCAATAAAAAGGTTATGAGAAAAATTGTAAAAGAACATGGAAACTCGATCTGTTTCTCTTATCCCTGTCATCGTGTTCTTGCCGATTTGACTCCAGGGACTCTTTTGGTCTTGGTAAGATCATTGAGTACCTGCCCTTTTGATTTACAATGCTATTATCTTCTTATACTTTATATGTTTGTGTTTGCCAAATGGATCGGTGGATTGGAGTTGTTTCACCAAGACAACTTAAACTTGTTTTTTACAAGAGAACCTATTAGGGCAAGTGTGAGGTTGGTGCACCCCAGAACCTGGTTTTAACCCCCTAAGTGTAAAACTGTTTTGCTTCTGGCCATTTCATGGCGGTTACCCCGAAGGGTTCTCTTTTTTATCGTTAATTGTTTGTGGTGTCCTCTGGATCTCTTACAACTCATGCTCTCTTCCTCTCTACTTGTAGACTTCGTGGGGAGGATTTTTTCTGGTTGTGGAAGTTCCGGTTATGCTTACTCTTTTCTTGTCTATTAACATCATTTGACCTATATATACCATAAAATCATCAGTTTTATCAGAAAATTCAAGAAAAGAATATGTCAGAATTTTACTGCAGTTAAATTCTTAAATTATTTAAAAGGAAGGTTTAACGTATGATTATTAACCAATAACATTCATTAAACCAGACAATACAAAGAAATAATTATTTTTTAAGTGCATAATTATTATCATAGTTTATTTTGGTAAAATGTGGGTTATGTCCGATTCAAAATAAATTATAAAAACAATAACTGAAACCTTTGTACCAAATGTTTTAGTGGTTAAAAGTCAATATTGCTATCCAATCCAATTTACCTTTGCAATTGTATGTAATATGCTCCCCTGCTTTCAAATGTTAAATAACGTCAATTCCGGTTTGGGAAAACACGTGAACGTTTTCCACAGTTTACCCATATACAGTTCCAAAGCAGTTGACCTGATGAATCTTACGTGTGAACTAGATCTATTGTACCGCGAAAAAATGTATTTTAATCAATAAAGTAATATGAAATCAATATATTTTTCAATGCAAATAAATGCAGTAAGATATAAATTTCAAACATTATTTATATACAATAATTTTCAGCTGTCGATGCTTAGTAACTATCATTTGCATGATGTTGCGCGAGAGTGCTAGTTGGTGGCCACTAATAAAACCTACATACCCGGAATCACACCCGGTCGCACTGATGACAGTAAAAGTTTCGGAAGTATTTATATTTTGCGACCAGTTCTCAACTCCGCCTTTCGGGATTGTTGCGTTGTCTACTAGTGATTTTATAATAAATAAACACAAATAGATACCCCAACAGATTCTCATATTACGAAACAAGTACAAGTTGTCTTGGTGAAAGAACTCAAATCCACTTATCTACTCAACAATGTTGCATGTAAAAGCACACAAACATATAAAACATAAGAAGCTAAAAGAATTGTAAAGCCGAAGGGGTGGGTACTCAATGATCTTACAAAGACTAGAGCTACTGGAGTAAAATCAGCAAGAACACGATGACAGGGATAAAAGAAACAAATCGAGCTTCTAGGTTCTTTTAAGAAAAGATTTCCCCATAAACCTTCATAAACTCTTAAACCCCTGCTACCGTCGTGCAATCAAAGAGGTTAGCATAATGCTAGAACTGATGTCTGTTAAATTCAAGTTTTTCGGTTCAATATAGTTTTTCTTTTCGTTTTATATGTTTGTGTGCTTTTGCATACAATAGTTTTGAGCGGATGGGTGAGTTGGAGTTCTTTCACCGAAACAACTTGTGCGTGTTTGTTGATATGAGAACCTGCTGGGGCAAGTGTGAGTTTGATGCACCCTAGAACCTGGTTGGCAATTTGTTTTTCCACTGACCGTTCCAAGGCGGTAACCCCAATGGTTCTCTTTTTTATTAATTGTCTGTGGCGTCTTATTGGAAATATCATACTTAAAACAAACATGCTTTCTCTTCGTCTCTTTTTTTTTCGCTGAGTGAGGAGGCTGTGTTTGTGAGTGCGGCGATTCCTGATATGCATATTTTAATTTTTTCCTTGTTTGTTTGAATTGTCTTCTGGCATTGTATCAATCAGCGTTAAACCATTGATTATAACCGCGTTACTTTCGTGAAGACTCACTGTAATTTGTGCGTGTTTGTTTGAATATCGTATCAGGACATTCCTGGAGTACATTTGTGAATGCGTTCATTAAATTATTGATGTCCCTTTAGTTTTACGTTTTCAAAACGTTTTAATAGTTCGTCGTTTTTCGTGTGTAATATCTGTTGAAAATCATTTATTTTCTCTCATCTCATTTTAATGAAGTAAAGTAATTTTCATCCCCACTAATATTTTGTTAAAGTTCCCTTCTCATCTATTGGTAAATGGGCTTAAGGTTGATGTTAAATGTATCACCGGAGTGGTCGGAGAATATTCTTCTGATTCTAAAATCTTACCATCTGAAATACATTACATGTTGTTTGCGTTAAGCAAGAGATAATCAACTACGCTTGAGCCTTTTTGTGTGTGAAAAGTATTATCTCAAATATCTAGGTTACTGTGCAGACCATTACTAATTACAATAGATGCGGATTGGCAGAGCTTAATCAAGCATTACCATATACACATCAATCACGTGATCTTTACTACAACGTGGTAAAATGTCAACACAGTTTGACAGTTGATTGTCATCATCAATATACCTAGTATAGATTAAAATCACGATACTTAGGATGATCAGAACAACGGCTCCTTAAATTACCGCTTACAAATACTTTTCCTAATAATTTATACCTATCCAGACATTCTTCAATTTGTTTACAAAAGACAAAATTATTTACATTTATAACCTTTGGATGGTATGCAAGTATAAAAATGTAAGCGTCTTCATCAAAACTAAACAGTGACTTACAACATTTTATCTAAACAATTCCAGTCCAGATTGATGTTTTCAACATACACATGTATTTGCTCACTTTTATAATCATGAAATTCTAAGTGTATTTGTGTATTTTCGAATAACCACGTTTCTGAAAGTTAAATAATACCGTAGTTATTAAAAACCTCTATAAAATCTGGAACGGAAAATTTTCGGGAAAGTCCATTTATATTCCACGAATAATGGAACATTGTTCGCATGACATCCCTAACTAGTATCTTCGGCCACGTTTCCGTCAATAAAGAAGGAATTCAAGATATTGTTTATAGTTTGTTTTCTACAATGCGCGTTCATTTGCTCTTTTTTGTGATTCTGTTGCAAACGGTAAGAGGGCTTTCTGCGTCTCACTCAGGATGTCGTCACCCAAAGAATTTACACTGATACGTTCCCGATCAGTGTATTTGTGAAATTTAACCATAATGGTCCATGGCTTTTAAAAAACGCGAACTTAGATCCAAGTCTATAAGCCTATTACTTTATCTCAAGTTTATTACATTTTTGCAGAGTACATAATACTTCACGCCGAGTTCACAGAGCTCATTATATTTACGTTCATAATACTTTACCCCGTGTTCATAATACTTTAGGCCTCTTTACGCATCCTTACGGCGAAAAGTATACTTTACATATTTTAAGCACACCCCACGCTAGAGTCTGGATTAACCCCACGCTTAGGTCACAGTGCAGCCATTTTATTGCACCGCTGTCAGTCGAAACTGAAAGTAAACAATCCACGTGGTAAGCAGTATTAAATGAAATTGTACAAAATCTCGTATTAAATTTCTGTAGTAAATAAATATTCATTAATTATTATAAACTCGGGCACTGTCTCCCGAGTTATAACGTTTATATCGATATTCCAGGAAGATTAAGCATGTACATAATTTATTGTGAATACAACTTTACAAGTATTTGATAGCAATAACACCAAATAAATAATTATTTGTAAGTACTGTAATGCTGTGACATTTGTTAATATATATTCTAACACAACTGCATGATTTTGCAATTGAATATCCTGCTAACTCCGTGATCCGTGACTTATTTATAAAAAAAAACAGCTCATGCTTAGTGATAAATGTCTTAAGGTGGTATCATTTATCACAATATACTGTTAAAGTTGGGGGGAGTGTGGTTTCCTATTTTCGTAAAATTTCATGTTATTTTATAATTATAAATATTGTTATTACCTCAAATATCATTTATAGGGCATATACATGTTACAGGTCAATCAGGAAGTATAAAAAATAGAAATATGAAACAATTTCTCTCACTGAGTGTAGCCTTATTGCCGGGAGTCCAAACTTCCAAATTATCTACTTTAGTTTTAAACTACAGTCACAGGAAGGTTGTCTATATCTATATTAAATTATTAACTAACATAAAATTTTATGAAAATAGGAAACCACACTCCCCCCCCCCCCCCCCCCCCAACTTTATCAGTATATTGTAACAAATGATACCACCTTAATCTTTTTCAGTTTTACCTCAAACTGTAGATAGATGTCACAACTATACATTCCTAACTGAAACAGCTCAGAAAATCATAATATAATTTAATACGGAATCGACCCTACGATTTCGACGCGCGAAGCGCGTCGAAATCGTGTCGATTCCGATTACGGTATTGCGCATGTCTAACGGTCTATACCAAGCGGGTTTGAAACCGCGTCTTCCGGTTTGCAAAATCTGACTAGGAATCTATGGGGCGCGTCACGGGAAAAAGTACATTCGGACAGTTGACGAAAATAGAACCGAAGGTACCTTTCCCGTGGCGCGCCCCAATATCACTTTCATCATTGCAAAGTAAGGCTTTTTCTGATTGGACAATATGACTTGGATCCAGATTGCTTGCTTCTGGATTTAAAAACTGAAAAGCCGCCATTTTGTTTCTCGATTCACATTTTCAGAAGTTCTGATTCCATATGTTAGATAACAATTAAGATTGAACTCGCCCTAAAAATCAGGTAAATAAGTTTCTACATTGATTAAAACCTAATATTGTCACATAGTTAGAGTCTAACTGTAGACTTCACAGTACTGTAGTGATGAGCATTACGGTAGTTGTTCGAAATTTGGTAGCATAAATTGCAGTGACACCGGTTTCCACGACATTCTAAACATTGGAATTTTACTACGTTTTTATTTATTTTTTTACTGAAATCATCAACAAGAACAGTAAGTTTAACATTGCAGATAAGATGGTAATATCGATTGCTTTCGTTTTAATTTGGTGTGGGAAAGTGATAAGGTATTACGTTGAAATTAACTCTGGACAGAACTGGTCAAATGAAATCTGACCACAATTTTTGAAGATACAAGTGTTTTCATGATCAGGACTTGAACCCAAAGTTTGCAGATTAAGCATAAAGCTACTCTGCTAATATAAGTTGTTTGAGGCATGGTAAAGCTGCCTTTCCAAAAAAAAATGAGGCATACTCTAGAATTATTTAAATAAGAAGCACGGCGAAGCCGTGTTAACCACTTATTATTTATTTCAGATTTTAGGAATAACTGCTCAGCAGAGGTGTAGAAATTTTGTTTTACCCACTTTAAATAGGAAGCACGGCGAAGCCGTGTTTACCACTAATTGTTTATTTCAGATTTTAGGAATAATTGCTCTGTCAGAGGTGTAGAAATTTTCTTTGACTAGCAACCCCACATGATTTTTAAAAAATTATTTTTATTTGTCTTATATTGACATTTCTTTATAGAGGGGAGTTTACTGATAATAAATCTGTTTAAATTTTTAAAATATCTTAATAAATAAAAAAGTTATGGGGATTTAAAGTTTCGGAAAAGGCGTAATTTTCTGGAATTTTTGCCCTATATAAATGTATAGTTTCTTTCGCTCAGTCGCGGCACCGTTGAAAAGGCAATACAACTTTGAAGTTCCATATTTCTTTTATTTTTAAAGATATCATAATGAAACTTGGCACTTTTGTACTCTTTTGTCTGCTGAATCCAACAGTGTAATTATTTTTTAGCTATCTTTTACCATTATCATTTTAAACAGAATTAAATTCAATATTTTCAACTTTTTTTTTTTTTCATTTTTTCTTGCGTACAATTTTCAACCAAGAAACCATGTAAAATCACATTTTTATTTCCTTTTTCAACCTAACCTGGTATTGAAGCAAGTTTGTACCTTTTACAAATTGTCTGTTCACAATTCATTAAATTGTTTATCATGTAATCTTAATTTTTTTTCATGCCCCTTCTGCAAGATTTCGATCTCGGAAACTAAATCATATAACTTCAAACTAACTTCAGTAACCAAGTCCTCACATAATAAAACTTTCTGCAATACGCAATTTTCTTCTTGAATGGGTACATTTTGCTTGCTAGTGGCTTAAACTCTTTTGCAAGTAATTCTAAACCCTCTAAATCTTTTTAACACTTTTTGTTCTGATTTAGGCTTCAAAATTTTGAAATTGATGGACAGCAGATTTGTGTCAGTGAAACTTGCCCCAAGCAGTCCATGTATTTTTACAAATTCCCATTGGTATTATTTCTATTATCAGCAAATATTTTAAATTCGTATACAAGTCCATTCCAAAAAATTCTATGAAATCCAGTGACTTGTTTTCAATATCATGCTTTGAGATTTTCAAGACCTTGCACATAGGACAGGTACTGTACAGGATATAATTCAGCTTCATTCATCACTTCCATTGGACAGTGCTTGAAATCTAATAACTGAAAGGAATAGCAACAATAATGTAAATTTATTTAAAAATATTATTTCTCTTAACTACCAAAATTTACAAATTTGTAATAGAAACTTTGTCCATAATTTCACATTGCAGGCACATGTTAACGCATCAATATATTATAGCGTAGCAGGGGCGAAAATTTTGAGTACGAATTAATTTGAACGTTTAATGCGACAAATAAGCGCAAGATTTGTAAAAATCTATTAATTTTATGAAAATTATTATATATTTTAACTGAAATTTGTAAGGATATTGTCTTGAAAAAAATTTCGATGGAATATTCTTCAATAATATATCGTGTTTCGTACATTACGTTGATCGTTTGGTTGGATGGGGAAACGGACCAATTTTTTCTCCAAATTACACGGTTATTTCAGCGTTTAAGTTAAATTTTTTATAAAATAAACAAAATATAATCATTTACCAATTGATAAACATCATTATTTAATTTAAGCAGGGTTTTATATTCGATAAATTGCCGAATAAACGGTACATGTATTGAATTTAAGGATTTCCAAAATGGCGCCGGCCGCGGTTGTTTGCGTAAACGCAGAGAGGGAGGTACTTCAAATCAAAATGCGGTAGTGTTATAATTATTTCCGATCAAAGATTTTTATATCAAAATAAAGCTGAAGATTTCTATTTTTTAAATCTGTGCAAAAAATGAAAATCGAGTGAGTAGTTTGTGTAAAAAATTGGGTCAACTTTGAGGGATTATTTCTCGGCATGGGAGCGGCCTATGCAAATTTTTCGAGTACCTACGGAAACGTCAATCATTTCTCTATCCAATTAGCACAGTCCCATTAATGTTTAAATGATTCACAATTACCGCATTTGCGAAATAAACGGATAGGTGTTACCCGCGGCGCGCCTGGAAGTCGATGCGATCAGATTATGATAATTTATCCCAATCAGCTGCAATTAACTTGGCATATGGTTTATTTTTATAAATTATATGCCAAAATGATTTACACAGAATTGTAGATGATTTTATTAGCTTTTAAAAGACATAAATTACATGTATGTGTCATAAATAATAAAGATGCTATGGTAGAAAAACTACACTGACTATAGGATTTTAATGAAATTCCAGACATTTATCTGGTATAATGGAGGCTTATCAGGGTTGCTACTTTGACCCAATTGCCTTACAGGTTGAGTGAATGAGCAAGTGACAGAAAGTACACTTGCTCTTACATTTTAAATAAAATACTCTCTGTAAAGCTTTGTTTACCAATTTATGCTATCTGAATAATGCTTCATTTACAACAAATAAAAATTATTAGAGCTACATTTCATTAAAAAAATTAGGCATAGTGTTGAATGATTTAAATAGGAATCACGGGAAGACGAGTTTACCACTAATTATTTATTTCAGATTTTTACCGGACAGGTCGGACAGTCCGGCGACTTTGAAGAAGTCTGTCACTAAGAAAAATAAATTAAGTCATTGGAATGTATATGCATGTATAGGCAAATAATATCATTTATAAATTTTGTTTTTTGTAATTTGTATTTCAGTTTGAAGTATACATATAAAAGATGCCTGACAAATCTGGTTCAAATAGCATGAAACTGGAATAGGAGAAAAATAAGACTACTGGATAGGTAATTTTTTTTAATTTACCTGTAATAAACTGTACAAACACTCAAACAGCACAGAATCTGCCCTTCCTTTACATGCCTTTGCATGGCTGGACAAACCCACTAGCCCGACGCCTTGGACAAGCTGAAAATTGTATCGGACAATCTCAAAATATCTGATTGCTTGTCTGTGGGCAAGCTCAATTTTTTTAGTGTAGACTAGTTTAAACGTTAATTTGATATGCGCCATTCTCTTTTATGCATATCGTATTACAACAGCAATAAGTTTATTACAAAATAACATGTTTTGAGATCTATTTTAACATTATCAAGCCCCCCATGTAATGGTTTCTCTTGAATTTCCTGTTTCTTTCTTTACTGTTAATACTGACTGAATTTGCTTATTTGGGCAAAAGTGGGACTACATTGTAGCTGAAATGTTTACCCAGCTAGTTTTAGACTACATTTCAGTTACTAAAAAATCTTAATTTGTCCAGCCCTGCTACAGTGTACCATAATCTCTGGCATATTCACACAAAATCACCCGAACATGCCAAATTTTTGGATGACACAGAATCAAACGCCACAAAGTTTCTCTGCAGACCATGTTGTAAATACATTATGGGTCCCTTTGGTCACTTATTTAATCCTTTATTTAGTGGATAAATCTCATAATCTTGTTCACGTTTTTTAGAAAGAAAACAATGCTGTTTTAGTTTTCACAGTCAATAACTTAACATGCTTCATGGACACACCTTTTTAGCACAAATGGTCAGCCCATGTAAATCCAGATCAGATGGCATATATGTAGATTCAGATCAGCTGGCACATCTTTATGAGGTCTTTAAAATGTGATAACACTCTGGAATTAAAGCTGGCATGAAATGTTCCATCATTTCCATCTTCCTTTTATGTGATTTTAATAAAAAGACCTTACATGTAATAAATAAATTATGGCAACAGTATGAATTGTTCACTGTTAACTGCAACAGCAATTTATGTACATCTTCATAAGCCACAAAAGGTACTGTATAACTGAATTACTAGTTATCAGCAAAGATTTAAAATCAAACTTTTTTTTTCAGAGATGTGTATCACCAAGATTATGAAGCCTATAGATACTTATGCAGAATTGGTAGACAGCTACGGCACAGAATATGAACATTAACATAGTAAACAGATAAAAGGTTTGCATAAATTTTCTTTATTTTCATTTATTAAAGCTGCATGAATGTATAATAGCAGGGTTGGCCTATTGACTGGTCAATTGAGTATTTAGCGGGCCGGTGGTCAATAGTGGTCATAACTGGTCAATGCTGGTCATTACTGGTCAATTTTGTTCACAACAAAACTGTCCAAAGTGTTCTTTAAATCATTCAAAATCCTTTAGGCCCTTACAATAGCCCCTGTATTGGTCTAAGTGGTACTTCATTTATGGTTTATTATTGGATAAGCTTTAAATAAACACAACTTCTTAATTGGTATGTGCCTATGTTCAATAAGCAAAAGAAATGTATGTCTTAAAATTTTAAATCAATTTTAACTGTCGACAAATGAATTTATAAAAGCCTTAAGATATAAAATTATTTTTGAAGATAAATTAATTTGCGGTTGATTTTAATATTTCAGGAAAACCGCTTCACATGAAATGCTGTGGGAATACCAGGTTAACTGTTCTAGACAGTAGAGGAAAGAGAAGGAGAGCTATCTGATCCAGTTATTACGAATTTCAGTGTTCCACAGGGATCCATATTAGGACCAAAATACTTTACGATGTATACCAAGCAAGTCGAAAACATGACTATCACAGTTGGTGAGACATCTATTTTAGCTTCAAATGACAGCATCAGAAATCTTGGGGCTTACTTCACACCACAAATGGACATGGAGAAACATGTCAACACTGTCTGTAGATCTGCCTACCACCAGCTGAGAATCATCGGATGCATACGGAATTACATTACAACCGATGCTACAAAAACATTAGTTAATTGTCTAGTAACATCAAAGCTTAACTATTGTAATTCATTGCTCTTCAGTATTCCAAAACTGACAATGAATAAACTACAATGGGTTCAGAATACAGCTGCCAGAATCTTGACAAAAACTCCTCGTCATGACCTTAAAACACCAGTGTTCAAGGAACTTCATTGGCTACCAATATGTCAACGGATCGATTACAAGGTCCTACTATACACTTACAAGGCTCTCCATGGACAGTGCCCACAGTACATTATTGACTTATTGTGTGTGTACCGACCAGCTAGAGACCTTTGTTCTAGCAGTTCTTTAACACTTTTAGTACCACATACCAGAACTGTGACTTTCGGAAACAGTAGCTTTAGCCATGCTGCACCAAGGTTATGGAATGCACTGCCAGAGTTAGTTAGAACTGCACAGACACTTGACACTTTCAAAAGACAGCTAAAACACACCCTTTCCGCTCATACTATGTATAATGTTGATTAACTGGATATATTAACAATCATAAGACATTGGGTTGATTTTGAACGGAGAGTGATGCTATAATGTGTTATCTACACATCAACGCACTTGTTTTTTTTTTTAACTTTCTACTATGTTTTTCATGCAAACTTTTTTATCCAAGTTTTATTTTTTTTATTTCTTTTATTTTCATTTTTTTTCTCTATGTTTTATTTGCCCATGCTTAATTAATTCTTATTGTATTATATTGCTATATCTTGCTTGTTGTAAAGCACTTTTGAATATATGAAAAGAGTGCTATATTAATCTGGACTAATTTGAATGTTTCATTCTATTTAGATAATAAATTTCTCTACTGTCACTAAGTGCCTTTTAACTAAGAGTTTACAGGAAAACTGGTGCATTCAACATCTCAAAGGATTCTTCCAAACTAAACAGAATCATTCAGCTCACTAAGATGTAGTGTTTCATCTATTATGATTCAAATTTCTACATTATTTTATATTCAATATCATAACAAATAATTTGGTATTTAATATTGAAAATCAAATTATAACATGTTTAGTAGCAAAATGTTTCTTATTTTAAAAACAATATATATGTGATACTTAAAATGTTCACTTATGAAATTAGTATCAATTTCTTGTAAAAAATACTTATTTTGTAAATTGTTAACAAGAAATATTCTTATTACTCTTCATGATTTTTGACAGTAAGGTTAGTAATGTAAATTGAGAACCTGAAGCCAAACTTGTTGATTGATATCTGATTAAATATATTTTATTTCCTTTGAATTGTAAGGAACTATCACATGTTATCAATCTGACGCTTTTATCACATATTGTTTACATGTGCTTTAGGTCTTACTTTTCTTAATCGGTCAAAATCTCAATTGTTAGGTTGTAAATGTCAATTTTTGAAAAAGGTATATAAACAGAATTTTCTAGGTAAACAACAACAAAAACTTTGTGAAGGAATTAGCTAAAACTTTGTGACTAAATTAAATAATACTTTGTGAAAATTTGTGAACTGTTAAAGGGACTTTATGAACTTTAAAATTAAAAAGGGAAATTAAGCTAAAATTCTTAAGACATTACTTTGTGAATAAAAAATTATTAGTTGTAAAATTGTTATTGTGGATTTATTTTATAAACCGCAAATAAAAGCTTAGAAACCTTAAAAGACTTTGTGTAGAACAACCACTCTGTGTAAGACAACAATAAACCCGTGTAACACCAGCTGTTCAAATAAGCGCTCACCGCAGAAGAAGAGATTAACATCGCAAAAGTCGTTATACACCAAAAGCTCTTCATAATACATCTTACAACCTTGATCAGCTTTGTTTAAAAGTAAAACAACAAATGATGATTTGTTTCTTTATTTTACTGTTAAACATTCGATACACATCTCTTGAAATTCGTCGATTCCGAGAGAGGCAGTGCCTTAGTTCATATTATTTTAACCATTGACATACAATGTAATGTTCTAGGTCGTCTGGAAGCTTGCTCAAATTGATCCGTGACATTTCATTTCCTGTCTGATGACGTCATTAAATTTGCATTTGCTCACTGCTTACAGAAAGTTTGAGTCACAACTGTTAGACTCCATCCAAGTGTAATGATTTAGATTGATCCAGTATTAAAAAAGCAAAGAAAAATTAACATAATATCAGGGTCATACCTTCTGTACTTTTTTGGGGAGCGAGACATTTCTACCCCTCGACATTTCAACGCCTATGCAATTTGTAAAATCAAAGACTTTTCAACCCCTCTGGCATTTCAACCCCCAAAATATTTAAGACATTGCAACCCCTCAAAATAACGAACACATTTCAACCCCTAATAAATGAGACATTTCAACCCATCTGTTTTAACTATTAATAAATCAATAGACCATGTAAAATTGACATTTATTATATACAATATTACATAACAATAATTATACAACAAATAACAGGTACAGTGGTGTGGGGCAAGTCTGCGCACCCATTATAAAAGCTTCACTGTGATGTAAAACACATTCAGTAACTTAAGACAGTCGCCCACTGGAAAGAAGCTGTATCCATTCAGGAATAGGTTTGTTGTCATTTGTGTGCATTAATTTTCTTATAGGGCTTTTAAATGATGGCATACTGAAAGCACACCTGTGTTCACATGATGTAAAAATTGTTGCCCAACTCTGCTCATGCCTATGTTTAAAATAATTTTTTTTCGTTTCTGTTAACATTTACTACTCTACAAAGCTTCCAACCTTTGAAAAGAATATTAAGTGAAAGGTCAGTATAAATAACAAACATTTATTTGAGTAACAGCTGTCAAAATGTGGAAGATTTGGAATGGGGAGGTATATAAATTAAATTTATTTGATCATTTTGGCTCATTAGAGTAGTTATTTACTTATAAAACAGTTCATAGCAAGATGTACCCATCAGAATTTTCAAAAATAGCCTTATTTCTTGACAAAAACACTGTTTGCTGTTGGTTTATATGATATCAGTGTTTTAGTTAACATGCACATCTGGTGCGCAGAGTTGGGCAATGCGCAGACTTGCCCCACACCATTGTATGTAAATAGATTAATAATAGATTATGTACACAAACAAAAAATATATATTTGATGTTCACAATTCTAACACGACTTGACGTTTTTCGCATTGAATTTGCTGTGAATTATTACACGATAATTCACGGCTATTACTAATTACCTGTCGGTATAAACTTATCATGTGACAATTGTATTTTTCGCTGAGATTAAATTTCGCGCATTTAAGAAAGCACAAAATAAGCGAAATTTTGAACCGCGCGTAATATGATGATACCACGGTACTAGAATAATGTTTATTTTACATATTTAGATAAAATACTATAATTATTTTCCGCTATTTTGCGGCAACGTTAAGGTGACGTTAGCATGCCATTTTAACGACGTCACGTCATTTCCGTTGTTTACATGTTATTTCCTGGTGCAGTATGAAACCGCTAGAATAACAAATACGGTTCGAACGACGACGAGAGTGCTGAATGCGCGGTTGGATGGACATGTATTCAAGTTTGTTATTCAATCTTTTTATTATTATCAGTTTTTGAATTATGGAGATGTTTAGGGAGTAAACACTAACTGCCGATCTTTTAACCCGTTTGCGTTTATTACGACGCGCTAAAATTGAGTTATGATTATTTCGCTTATTCAGTCAAATGTGTCGTGTTAGAATTGAAATAATCAATAGCTTCCGGTGAATTATCGCAGGATAATTCACGGGGCGTCGTTCAGCTGCGTAGATAAATATCACTCGGGGCTACGCCCCTCGTGGTATATCCTTACGCATCTGAACTCCGCCCCGTGAATTATCCTGCGATAATCCACCGGAAGCTATTGATTATTTCTTAAATATACATAACAATATATGTGAATATATTTATTCAGTAATTATTGACAGTAGACTCGGTGTTACTTGCTCAGACATAAATCTATCCCATTATCTCGCCGATCTTCTGCAAAAATTCTTCGCAGACAATTTCGTGGTCATCGTATTCGTTCCATAAGTCTCTAATTTCTTTGTCCATATAGTTATGAATCTCTCGTCTATTCCTACCGACACCCTCTCAAGAGGATACTCTATTATGCAATTTTTTATAATGAATATGTAAATTCTTTATTGTATTATAAGTTTACACACCGTTCTACTAATTTTACACAATTTCTTTCCTACAAAATAAATTTATTTACAAGTGCAATAATACGGTTGAAATGGACTGGTCATTTTATTTAGTTTTATGAATGGTAAAATAAGCCATTACATAGTTATTTTTACTCACCAGTGCTTCAGGTCCTATGCTGCCATTTATCACACACATCACAGGCAAGTGTGTGCTGCAATGGTCGGACGGTGTCCCCGCAATGAACACATAAGTCAGACATTATCACAATTAGTGGAAAGCCAGTCACATTAACAGGTTTTATTCTTTTTTAATCTTATATCAGTTTACTCATAAAAATATCCGTTAATTATATAATTTCATTCCACCACAGATATATCACAAAATAATAAATTACACGACTAACAGTCTATTAATTTTACTTATTAAAATATTGAGAACTTATAACTTATTTCTACTTAACGGAAGACTATTCGATAATAACAACGTTGGTGAATTTACATTCAGAAATAAAACCGTAAATGATTATGTTTTCGTGACCGCCGAATGTTTCCAACGAATAACAGATTTTAAAATTGTAGAATCAGACTCTTTATTCTCTGACGGCCATAATGCACTCTGTTGGGAAATAGGCGTTCTTAACAAAACATTCACTCCCAAAATTAATTATATAAATATAAGAAATAATCCGATATGGAGCTCTCCGAAACATTCTTCGCAAATCTCGATGTTAACGTAATAAATAACATTAACTGCCAACTTGACCAATCCCCACAATCACACCAGACTATTGAACAAGTGACCAATGAAATTCGAACTCTTTTTCCAAAACGCTGCCGAAAACACCTACCCCCAACGACCACATGCTCAGTTCACTACCTCCTATGTAAATAATAAGCCCTGGTTCGGACCACAATGTCATAGGGCAAGGAAAAACTACCACGAGGCAAAACCTACCTACCTTTCTAGTCCTTATAGCGACACCAAATTAAGATTAAAGCTTGCAAGCAAATCATATAAAAGAACGATGAACTTTTATATAAAGAAAAATTAACAAAACAATGCTTCTATAGATAGATTTTGACATGTGAGCTGTGACCTTTTGGACAAGTCCATTGTTATAATCCTAAATAGGTAAAGTATGTTAATTCACTTAACTTATATGACAATTAAACCTGTTCAAATCAGCAAATAGCTCAGCGGATAAGGTTCTCTAGCTATAATGCAAAACGTTGCAAGTTCGAATCCAATAATAGAAACTTTTTTTTTTATTTTTGTCTTTCATTAACTTTTTTAAATATTAAGTTACTTCCCATGATATTATTTAGTTAATTGTTGGTTTATCATTATTTTGCAAAGGTCTTCAATTTAGTTCATGTACATTTTTTAAATTATACACTGGTCAAATGTTCTAAGTGCACACTTGATAAATGTTAATTTTTCCAATAATTTGATTGAATCTTTCAAAAAAGGGTTAATTACAATGAAGAAGAATCAATATTCTATTAAAACACACCAAAAATTTTAAGTCTGCTTAACCAGATTAAAAAATAATAATTTTAGCTCACTTGTTTTCAGAAGGAAATTATCATTGCATCGGCTATCATTTGTGATCGTTTTCTCATCTCTGTATAATTTAAATTTCATGCAGATTTAAAGGACATACTGTAGTTTGCCATTCCATTGCACTGAAATAGCTTTCTGTAGCTTTATAATGATCAGCTGGGCACGATGAGCCAACACACTCAACTTTATTTTATCCATAACGTTTTTACAAGATTTCAAGGAAAGAAATCCTTTTTTTTCACACAATGTTTTGTGCCAAAAGTGTTTGAATTGTCTAGCAGTTTGGGATGATACAATTTTCTATGATAGATGTGTTACAGCCTTTCCAAACGAAAAAATGTATTCATCCGATAAAATTGACCAGTTTTCGGATACGCCTTTTGACCGAATAAGCGCCATTTTCGAATAATTCGATTTTAAAGTTTATTGAATTTCTATAAATTTTGGTTTTACATAATTATTTATTGGACACTTATCCAACAAATGTTACACTAATTTTTTCGTAAATATTTAATGACGTTATTGAGTAACATCAGCGTTCAACGTAAGCAACGTAATCAATCTAGAAAATAATATCGTTTGATTTTCTTCTTAAATTTACAAAATATGCAAAAATAAGGTATTTCTTTTGCATTTACGAAAACCGTCAATATGTTTTTACAACAAATTTGAAGTTGTTCCTGTGAAAATAATTTTGACGACAATGTCGTTGTCTGCTGACGTGAACCGTTCCAAGGTTACAATTTTTTGGTGTGTTTTTCGTGTTTGTCGTGAGTCGGTGAACATGTGAAAAACAAAAACAATAAAAAATTAATGTTGTTTGATCATTATTAACATTGTGTCAAACTTTCATTCAATTTGAATAAGTTTACTTTAAGATATTCAAAATTGAATAGTGTGCACTTAAAACTTTTGACCAGTGTATTTTGTTGAGCAGCTTGCCGACCCCTTACACATCTGCCACAAAGGGGCGCTGACAGTTGGGAATCCTGACTTTCTGTGAACAAGTTTAGTTAATGGAACTTTCATTACATTCTCTGTCTTTTCTTTTTATGCCACCGCCATGTTATGGCGGAAGGGCATATAGTGTTCACCCTGGCTGTGTGTGTGTGTGTGTGTGTGTGTGTGTGTGTGTGTGTGTGTGTGTGTGTGTGTGTGTGTGTGTGTGTGTGTGTGTGTGTGTGCGTGTATGTTCGAAAATCGTGTCCGCTCTGTAACTTTGTTATTTCTTATTGGATTTTAGAATAACTTGGTATGAATGTTCACCATATCAAGACGGTGTGTCGCGTATAATACCCATGCCCGTAGGTCCAAGGTCAAGGTCACTGTTACTAAAAATAGAATTTTCTTGTCCGGGCTGTAACTTTCTTATGAATAGAGGGATTTCAAAAAAACTTGGAACAAATGTTCACAATGACAAGGCGGTTTGTCGCATACAACACCCATGCCTGTAGGTCCAAGGTCAAGGTCACTGTTACTAAAAATAGAATTATGTAGGAAAAATCTTGTCCGCTCTGTAACTTTGTTATTTCTTAATGGATTTTAAAATAACTTGGTATAAATATTCACCATATCAAGACGGTGTGTCGCGTACAATATCTATGCCTGTAGGTCCAAGGTCAAGGTCGCTGGTACTAAAAATAGAATTTTGTTGTCCAGGCTGTAACTTCCTTATGAATGGAGGGATTTCAAAATCACTTGGCACAAATGTTCACCATGATAAGGCGGTGTGTCGTGTACAACACCCATGCCTAAAGGTCAAGGTCACTGTTACTAAAAATAGAATTTTGTTGGAAAAATCTTGTCCGCTCTGTAACTTTGTTATTTTTTAATGGATTTTAAAATAACTTGGTATAAATATTTACCATATCAAGACCGTATGTTGCGTACAATACCCATGCCTGTAGGTCCAAGGTCAAGGTCACTGTTACTTATAATAGAATTTTTTTGTCCAGGCTGTAACTTCCTTATGAATGGAGGGATTTCAAAATTACTTGGCACAAATGTTCACCATGATAAGGTGATGTGTCGTGTACAAAAAAATAAAAATCTTGTCTGCTCTGTTTTTGTTATGTCTTATTAACTTGGTATAAATGTTTATTATATCAAGACGATGTGTTGTGTACAATACCCATGCCTGTATGCAATAAAACCTTGCAAATTTCGGGTAAGCTTTCATCAAGTAAGTTGATAAGATGTCGCGGTCGAAACTTACTCAAAACATAGTTTTCGGACGATGCCAAAACATTGTACAAAATAGTTTTAACTAGAAATGTGTCCATAGGACACGGATGCCCCCGCTACGCATGTTTGTCAATGTGAACATTTATAACAAGTTATTTTAAAATCCAATAAGTAATAACAAAGTCACAGCCCAGACAAGAAAATTCTGGTTTTAGTAATAGTGACCTTGACCTTGGACCTACAGGCATGGGAACTGTACTCGACACAACGCCTTGTCATAGTGAACATTTGTGCCAAATTGTTTTGAAATCGTTCTGTTAATAACAAAGTTATAGCCAGTACAAGAAATTTCTATTTTTTTGTAACAGTAATATCAACAGTTTAGGCTATGATCGGAAAATATAACTTCCCTGTTTTGTGGAATATTCCAAAAATCTATAAATACAAAAGTGCTTTCACGGCTCAACGCGTAAAATCGGACTATAAATTAAGAGAACTAAATGATAAAAACCCGAAAAAATATTGGAAATTCTTAAACTTATAAAAACTAATTAGAGAGATAATCCTTCTCCTACCATTCATGAACTTTTTTATTTCTTTGAAAAAAAAATTAAACACCATTCAAGATGGCAGATTTGAAAATTATGAATTACGTTCGTCGCAAGAGTCCAATGATTTTCTTGATTCACCGATGAATTCGACAGAACTATACAAATGTATTTCAAATCTTCAAAACTCCAAAGCACTGCACCACAATGATAATATTATAAACGAATACTTAAAATCAAGCAAGGATATCCTTTTACCTACTTACTGTAAATTATTTAACAGTGTACTAGAAACCGGTCATATTCCTTAAGTTTAGCTAGAAGGGTCAATTATCCCTATAAATAAAAATAAAGGAGATCCAAAAACTCCAGCAAATTATCGCCCAATAACAATTCTAAGCTGTCTTGGGATACTATTTACATCCATCCTTAATCAAAGATTACAAAAAATTTCTAGAAGATAATAACTTGTTAGATCAGAATCAGGCAGGATTCAGAAAAGGTTACGCGTGTAGTTATCATTGTCTTATTGATATAATCCGGAAGAAGAAACTCAAGCTTTTTTGCGGATTTTTTTTTTACTTAGAGCAAGCTTTTGACAAGGTATGGCGTATAGGCCTGTGGCACAAACTCATTAACAATTCAATTAATGGTAAATACTTTAAAGTCATAAACAACATGTATAAAAACATCAAATCTTGTATTTCACATAATGGGCTTATTTCGAATGCATTCATATCCGAAATCGGTGTAAGACAGGGAAAAAATTTATCGCCGGTACTTTTTTCTATGTACTTAAATGAATACTTAAATCCTCCTTACACTTACACGGTGCTGTTGGTATAGAGCTAAGAAACCCACTCGATTTTGATATATGGCTTAAACTTCTAGTCTTGCTTTATGCCGATGATACTGTTATTATAAGTGACTCAGCCGAGGATTTTCAACGAAGTCTCTCATTATTTAACGACTACTGTAAATATTGGCACTTGCAAGTTAATATAAAGAAGACAAAAGTTATTATATTCGGAGCCCGACAATTGAATAATTTTGAGTTTAAATTAGGCGACCAAATTATTGAAATTACCGATCAATACCATTATCTAGGAGTAACTTTCTCAAGCAGCGGATCTTTTCTCAAAGCACGTAAACATATTGCTGAACAAGCAACAAAGGCTATGCACCTACTCTTCACAAGAGCGAACAACTCTGATTTACCCATAGATCTTATACTAAAACTGTTTGACCACACTGTCCTTCCTATACTAACTTACTGATCCGTAGTATTTGGTTACGAAAACATTGACATCTTAGAAAGGGTACACAAGAACTTTCTTAGGAAAATCACAAAAGCTAGACGTTCTACTCCTATGTATTTTCTATATGGAGAATTAGGAAGATATCCTATCTCTATAACCGTCAAATCCCGCATGATATATAATTTCGAGTAAAGAGCAAAAGATTTCGCTGCAAATATACAAATCCATGCTAAATCTACCTGACAGTAACTTTCAGTGTTGTAATAAAATAAAAGAAATCCTAAATTCAGTAGGCCGTCCCGATTTGTGGGAAAATCTATTCCAGTTAAATAAAAAAAATATTAATAAAAACTTAAAACAAACCTTGATTGACCAATTCAAACAACAATGGCACGAGCAATTACGAGAATCTTATAAGGGTCTGATTTACAATTGCTTTAAGGAACAGCATGCATTTGAACCTTATTTCAAGGTCCTCACTATACAAGAGTCGATGACTATTTTCAAATATCGAACCGCCAACCACAGACTACCTGTTGAAACCGGTCGTTACGGCGCTCGGACGGAACCCCTTTTGTTGATAGAATATGCACACTGTGCACTGTGCAATAATAGAAATGTCCAACCAGTTGGATGCGAGAAACATTATCTTCTTAAATGCATCTTTTTAACCGTGAAAGAGCAGAATATCTAGGTTCACTTAATATAAGAAATCATGATCTTTGAAAACACTTTTATCGTCGACTTCTTTAAACATACTGAAAAACGTGTGCAAATTAGTAAATGTTATAATGAAAAAATTCTAATCTACAAACATGGAACCATTGTCTTTACATACCTCCAAAACAAAATATGATGTTATGTATTTAATTGCTACCCACAGGCCTGCCAAATATCCGGATTTAATCAGAAATCTCAGGATTTATAGTCAAAATGTCCGGATTTCTATTAAATTGCCAAAATTTAGATTTATTTAACGTAATTTAAAAGTTGTGCAATGAACGTTATAATTATTCTACTGCAGTCGCACATTTCCTTTTTTTACGAGATTACGTGGCCGGTGACATGCTGACTCAGTGCCTCAGGCACAACTAAACAATAACCGCGTGTCATAAACCAAACAAGGGCCTCGACTTTACACCTGTCTTATCTATTTTCATTGCATGTTCATTCTAATCTTATCAGGTTTAACAGAAAGTTCTTTAACCATTTCTAACAAAATCGTCAATATTCATTTGTAAAATTCTTTAAAGCCCCAATCAACTTGCCAGAACGTTTTTTTACATTGTGAAAATTAATTAACCACGTTGACTCTTTTCAAAAGACGGTATAAATGACCAAATATTTATGTCCTCAAATAATCCCCAATCATTGAGACCCGGTCCGAACAGTATTTTTGTAGCCCACAAAATTACTAACCAATGTTTACAATCACTCGGCGAAAAGTTATCGTTTTTTCCGTAAGTCGGCCATAAGAACGCGGTGACGTCATTCTGTATAATGAGCGAGCTTCGCCTGCCGAGAGTTGCCGAAAATCAGCTCGGAAAGATTCGCTGTTGTTTTGTAAACAAAATAAACGATCCGAAAAACAACCAAAACATGCTGTATAATAATAGGAAAATACCCTTTTCTTATTGTAAGGTTTATTGTTTGTGTTATTATGCATACAGGTGAAATAAAAAATGATTAGGTTCAAGAAATATGCTCATCATCATCACGATTGTAATTTTTGTTCAGTCACACTCATTGTGAACAACAACAATAAGACATTAACTACAACAACATCAACAACAACATCATCATCATCATCGTCACTATTATTGACATATTGAGAAAAAATCTCCGGATTTAAAAAAAGAAGTTTTGGCTGGCCTGCTACCGTCATCATAGGCGTTATTGTTAAAACAATAATGCACATTTGTCTGTGATCCATTCACTTTCTTTAGAAACATGCAGCAAAAAAAAAATCTTAAACTAAGAGTGATAATTACAAAAGCAGGTCAATGTTAATTTACTGAAAAGATTAAACAAATTGTTTTGACCAAACCGATAATCATACTTAAACAATAATTTAAAACACAGTTATCAAGTTATCACACCTATCAGTATCGATCGTCGTTTGATCATTTGTTCTTTTATGATAATACACCCAACAATAACAATTTAGGAGTCACGACAAGTGTATGCTTTTATTAGCTCACCTGTCACAAAGTGACAAGGTGAGCTTTTGTGACCGCCTGATGTCCGTCGTCCGTCGTCAACAATTGCTTCAATAGACTTCTTCTCTGAAACGGCTTGGCCAATTTTGATTAAACTTCACAGGAATAATGCTTAGATGATGCCCTTTTAAAATTGAGCAAGAAATGGAATTCAAAGCAGAACTCGTGTTGCCATGGCAACCTAAAGGAAAAACTTTAAAAATCTTCTCTAAAACCACAAGGCATAGAGCTTAGATATTTGGCATTTAGCACCCTCTAGTGGAACTCTACAAAGATTGTTAAAATTATTTCCCAGGGGTCTAAATTGGCCCCGCCCCAGGAGTCACTTCATTTTACATCGACTTGTATAGGAAAAACTTAAAAAAACTTCTTGTCTGAAACCAGAAGCTGAGATTACTTTTGTACTCAGGTGAGCGATATAGGTCATCGTGGCGCTCTTGTCATATTCAGTGATTAATTCTTTAATCCGATAATCATAGTTAAATAATTATTGAAAACACAGTTATCAAATTATTACACATGTCAGCATCAACTTTTTAAAATAGAACTTCAACTTGAACAATTCTTTTTTTTCAAATTCAGCACTGTTTAAAAAAATTTGGACCTATCTACCAACGAAGAATAAATAATTGTGTATATGAATCGATTTAAGGTATATTTAAAACGTATATTTGGTCTGAATTCTAATGATGAAGACTTACAAAATATAATAGATGCTTTACATTCCGAATTGTTTCGAAAAATTAAAAGAGGGGTTGATATTTCTTCATCTCAAGGGTTGAAATGTCCAATGGGGTTAGGGTTGAAAAGACTTCATTAGAAAAGTTGAAATGTCGAGGGGCTGAAAAGTCTTCGTTGTTAAGGAAGGGTTGAAATGTGGAGGGGTTGAGGTGTCCGACACCTCCTCTTTTACTATTTTTGATGGTTTGAAAGTACATAAACACGATTTTTGTGTTAATTAAAATTGTAAGAGGAAATAATTTCAGATTCAAATGTTTTGACTTTAAGTATTCTAAAATGGATTAATCTTAACAAGTCACGAATCCATTTCTAGGCAGTTGTAAAACTTATTCATTTCAGGTAGTCTTTTATTTCATATTTCATAACAAACGTTCATTACCAAGCATCTGATCGATGGACAGTGTGGCAAGCCATTGACCTATCAAAATGGGAGAGGAAATGTTGTAATTTGGTGAAAAATGGTGCTTTTTTGTTTTTATTGCTTATAGTAAGATAAAATGAATTCATTTAAATGTTGTTGTTTTTCTATTTTTTTACGCTTTTTGTAGCCTTTTTATTCCAAATACTGCTGAAAAATATTGTTTCAAAGAAATATCTACGGTATCAGATAAAAGTTAATGCCACACCAGCGTATAATACTTCCACGAAATTACGTCACTGATCGATGGGTGATTACGGATCGATGAGTAAGGAGTACTATTTACATCAAATACCAGATTTTTTTTTCCCTTTTTGTAGCAATGTTAAAGTGACGTTAACGCACCATTTAAGGAGGTATGCTCGTTTCGACCATTGTTTCAAAATATTCAGTTGGTTTTCATAATTTGCATCCTGAAAGATATTTCAATACCAAGCAAGAAAATTAAAAAAAAGTGGGGGTCACTGTGCATTTTTTTTTAGATATTTGAATATTTAACACACCACCTATATTGAAAAAATGGACACAAATAACAGTATGAAAAATGGGGGTTACATAAAATAATTTGTTAATTTATAAATTTAACACAACAAACGAAATCAATGAATATTTATTTTATCACAACTAGTTTATTTTATCATATTAATTAATTTTTTTACACATTTCAAGTGTTGAAATATCGTGAATCATTCTCACAAAACGGTAGCCAAATTTTTATGCAGTACATTTTATCAATATGTAAAAAAGCATATATATTGTCCAATAAAACAACTAAATTTTACATTCCAGACTTTTCATATTTTTTAAGTTTTGAGTATGTAAGAGATCATGACTTAGACTAAAAATATAAATTAAGAAATTGATAGGTCACCGTGCTAAATTTTTCTTTACGGCTATCTGATGAGCATTTTTCTGAAGAAAGCAACAAAAGCAACAAAATATCGTATACATTCAATTTTTCGCTTGTTTAATGTTTTAGCGATACATGGTATTAGTAAGTTGTTATGTTCACCGTCTTTAATAAAGAAAATGATTTGTAGTACATTTTATAGCTCATAAAATTATATGTAGTGTTAAAAGCTTGAGTTAATGTAAAATTACCCCACCCACTTTTTATCATTTTAATGTGTTTTGATATACATTTATAGAATGATACATGAAAGCCTTATTTCACTTTTTTATATACTAATTATCATCATGCCAAAGGTGAATGATATAGATAACATGGCTGTTCATCTCTCTGTCTGTCCCTGACAGTTTGAAACTTAAGTCAATAACTAAGGTATTTGGAGATTAATTTTGAAAAATAAATCAGCAAAAATGTTTAACATCACAATACAGATTGAGAGAAACAAAACTTGGAAATATTGTCACTCCAAGGTGATGGTCAAAGGTCACAAAAATTAGAACTTTACCCACAATCCTTCATTATGTGTTGTTCTTTAGTGGAATTCAAAATAACTTGCCAAACGTGTGTACTTATATAATCACAAAATAAGTCTACAACTAGAGATGCATCCATAGAACACAGAAGGCCCTCAATATCAGTTTTGAATATGTAAGTGATGGTGACTTGGACCTAAAATAATAATAACAAAATTGATAGGTCATCATGGAAACATTTTCAGTTTTGCTGGCTAAATGATAAGCAAATCTGTAAAAAAAAAGGGAATAAAATATCATACAAATTAAATTATTGCATTTTAAGTGTTTTAACCACAAATATTATTAGTAGTTTAATAAGTAAACTGTCTTTAATGGAGAATGTGTTTATATGTGTTTATATCTCACAGCTTGTTCGCTTTTCAAGAGCTTGCAACAATGTTAATGATTTCAATGAACGTAATCTTTGCATTACAGAAAAACTTTTAAAACAAGGTTATCGGTATCACAAATTAAGGAAAACCTTTTGCAAGTTTTATCGCCGATACCCAGATTTAATTCATAAATACAAATGCAGTTTAAAATCACTTTTGCAACAAGGTATTTCGCAACCAGTTTTTTATGGAGATTTAATTTATAAACTTAAAAAGATAAAAGGCAGTGTTAATTTCTCCCGGTTATTCGTCCTTCTAAAGAATGTAAATACAGAATATATAATCTTATATATCCACTTTGATGATCAGTCAGTAAAATGAGGGGTATTAAAGATAGTCCTTTCAATAGCCATCATGATGAGTGATTAAATGAATAATGAGGAATTTACTTTATCAACAGACACTTTCAAAGAATCTATGGGTTTCTGGTGACTGTCTTTTTTTATAAAAACGTTTTGGCTCATAGGGCTGGGACCGGCAACTGATCATGCGGTTACCAATAGTGAAATAGAAGAAAGAAAATTAAAACCCAAAACACGGATTTGACCATAGTTGACGCCTTATGAAGCAAAGAAACCACCTGAATTCTTACTTGGGATCATTGACTAACTGTAATGCTTTATTAACATGGCAACTGAAGCTGTCTGAATAATATTTAGGTTCTACTTCAATAGATTCATTTATATTATCAATACAAATGCTACAGATATGAACCTAAACAGCTAAACTACCACATTTGTGCCGACAAATAATCTGGAGGTTTATGCAAAGGACAATTGCTAGTATATTTTAAACTTGACCTAAACTTGCAAGCTATACGAGACACATTTTATAAAATGAGGTCAGAGGTGATTCTTTTAAGTTGGCCTCGGACCCACAAGTAAAAGAGTGACAGCAAGATATGGAGATCTGCATTTGCATTTCCAAATGTCAACACATTTTTTAACAACCTGCCAAATAAACTAACCCAAAACCTGGTTAAAAACTTACCAGTTTCCACTGTTATCAGGTAATGACTGTCCATAATTTACAAACAAAGTCCCTCATTCCTGAATGATGTAATAAGCCAGTGGTAATTAACAAATACTCAGAGCTAATGTTAACCATTTACAACATTGCTCGGTATTAAATTCATTACCGTCCAGACAGTCTGCCTCAAAATATTGGGTTTTCTGCAAATAATTTCCAAATTTTCGTCCTTGAAAACAGATTGACCTTTTTGAGCATTGAATTTTGTTTCTTTTATCCCTGTCATCGTTTCCTTGCTGACTTTACTCCAGGAGCTCTGGTCTCCTTAAGATCATTGAGTACCCGCCCCATTCGGCTTTGCAATGCTCTAAGCTTCTTACGTTTTATATGTTTGTGTGCTTTTGCATGCAACATTGTTAAGCCGATAAGTGGGTTGGAGTCTTTTCACCAAGACAACTTGTACTTGTTTTGTGATATGAGAACCTGTTGGGGCAAGTGTGAGGTTGGTGCACCCTAGAACCTGATTTAATCCCCAGTGGCAAATTAATTTGCCACTGACCGTTCCAAGGCGGTAACCCCTCGGGTTCTCAATTTTGTTTATTGTTAGTGGTGTCTTTTTTGAAACTGATAATTTTATTAACCATGCTCTCTCCCCCTCTCGTCTTCTTGACTGTGTGGGGAGGCTGTTTTTCTGAATGTGGCGATTCGTGATAGGCATATTTCACCTTTTTTTGAAATCACTTGCTGTGAAAATCAATATTTTCCCGGTCTAAACGTTCTTTACCTGTAAAGAAGGTTTAGCTTTCCATGCAATGAACCGGCAATGAGCTAAATTAACCAAACGGTTAAAGACATTCTTTAAATATAAAGTTCGAGGATAATTTTTCATTCGTAAATTTAAAGGCATTAGCATCAGTGTTAGGTAAGACGCTTGTATTTATATTGATTTCTTATGTGGAAAAAACATGCATTTCACTAATGTTGATCAGAGACGTTGCTGTACGAACAGTCGTAAATTTTAAAAACAAAGAGCAAACATTAGTGAATAGTGAACATTTTACAATTAACATATATCATACTTTGAATTTTTTCTATGGTCAGTGTGTTTAAAAAAGTTTATTATGAATTTAAATAGTTTTACGACCTTCTGTAACCATGGTTAAACTACCAAAACAAACGGAAACGATCCATCCCCCCTAAATGGTGTAAGACCTGTAAATAAACTTCCCTATATAAACTATAGTAAACATGGCATGTTTCAAAAGGCTGGCAATCATAGCTGGTACCATTTAAATAAGGGATAACTTACATGCGTTTTAAGCTAATTGTTTCTAATGTCCAATTTCAGCAAGAACAGTAGGGGTCATTAATCAATTAACAGAGATTTGACACCTTGAAACTGGTGGTCTGTTTTTTTTTTCACTTCTGTTTGAACTTCAAAACTGTTTTGAAATACAACACAAGATAATTGTTTATTGTATGTTTTAAAACAAACAAATTTTAATGAAACATTTTTATAGCCGTATAAACAAGAGGGTTTTAATTCAGCTGAGCCAAAGGTTTGAGATGAGCCATATTGATTTATTGACCAACTTATGGTCAAGTTTTGTGAATCCTTATTATGTCTTACAAAGTACTATAGTCTGCAAACAGTGTACATTTTGTTCACCAAGTGTGATGCCAAGAACCATAACTCTTACTTTCATTATAATCAGATTATAGCGGGTTTGCTCCCAGCTAGAGGCACTATCATTTTCATCTTCATTTGTGACAGTCTCAGATTGTGAAATCTTTCACCAAAGACCTAAGGTTAAATATAAGAAATACCCTGTAATAACTTTCTTTAAATAATCATTATTCATCAGACATGGCTTCAAAATTTGCCTTTGATTTTCTCAGTTTGTCAGTGGAGGTCCTTTTTATACCTTATTTTCATTTTCAGTAATATTCTAAAACAATTTATTGCTAAAATAAATACACTAAACCAATGTTCTAACTACACAGATCATATTTGTTAAATTTCTCAGCAAGGATTCGGGATATACACTAGGCAAACTTGAAATAAAAAAAGATACATTATTTTAACTTCTTGGTATGAACAACTTTTAAATTCTCGTCAAACTATTGACATTTTATCGAGAAAGGGGTAAAACCAAGTCACACAATTGTCGGTAGTGAGTATATTCTCCGTAAACAAAAATTCATGTCTCTTTGTTAAAATATGATTTTTTAGTAATTTTAAACAATTCTATGCCATTCTGCAATAATACCTGTACGATTGTTAAGCCATTACACAGAAGTTTTTATAGCAGTTTTCAGTATATCCTCTATCCTCGTAAACAAGGTACGGTCAATTTTGTGACTTGGATTTGCCCTCACCTCGATTAAATGTCCTTTTGTTTAACGATGCACGGAGGGATTCAGAAAAATAAGTAAAATTGGCTCATCTTTTTATGTTACAAATTTGAGGACTGCAGGATTCCCAATGAAATTTTTAGAGTTCTCGCCAACACTTTCGCCAATTTGAAAAAGTTGGAGCTAATAAGGAGTTACTTGAGCCAAAATTGGAGCCAATCACATATTTCTATTTTTACTATGCCCCCATTAATATTACAATACAACAATACAGATATCTTCTTTATTCATGAAAAAAATGACAATTATAAATATGGCAAGGCCTTGCTGTGCCAGAAAATATAAAATTGACTCGTCACTCCCACTTCTGTCCACCGAAACTTGTCTAGCAGTACAGTCACTGTACTCCATTTCTGTGCGGAAAAAATTTTAAAACATTGACCGGTGTATTTAGAACATTGGTGTAAAACCTATTCAGTTTTATATTGCATCCTTCTGTACTTGATCGAAAATTTTACGCCATTTACTAAACGAGTCCTTCATGCCTATAGAAGCAACTAATTCTTAAAGGTAAATCTTTGATATATTTTTGTTCATTATAAAACTTGTGTTAAATTAATTACACGCTTAGTGGTTTGTTTGTTGTGAATATTTACACATTTATATTATCACTGTACACCTTTTCCATTATTTTGTTTAAAATGATTTTTTATTTAAGGTCCGTCTTGAGTAGTCATTTAACTGACATCAGTTAAAATAAAAATATCAAAATCTCTGTAACAGCAAAATGTAGTTTAATGATACGTTGCACAAATAAATGCTATAACTGTATCTTTATTTTACATATATTATCAGTATTATCAGTTAGATCTTAAATTCTCTTTCTTTTTTACATAAATTCACAAACATGAACAAAACAAAACATCATTTAAAATGTCCACGCGAAAAATGGATAATGACAACAATACATGGTGTCTTTTCGACTTACATCTTTCTCTGTTCAAAACAATATACTTATGTATATATGTATGTTTAAAGAAATGTATATTCAAACAAGGGTCATCTACTTAAAAATAGGGAGGCCGTTTTGAATTCGTTTCTTTTATCCCTGTCCTCGTGTTTTTGCTGATTTTACTCCAGGCGCTCTGGTCTGGGTAAGATCATTGAGTACCCGCCCCATTCGGCTTTGCAATGCTATAAGCTTCTTATGTTTTATATGTTTGTGTGCTTTAGCATGCAACATTGTTGAGCCGATATGTGGATTGGAGTTGTTTCACCAAGACAACTTGTGCTTGTTATGTGATATGAGAACCTGTTTGGACAAGTGTGAGGATGGCGCACCCTAGAACCTGGTTTAAACTCCCAGTGGCAATTTGATTGGCCACTGGCCGTTCCAAGGCGGTAACCCGTCGGGTTCTCCTTTTAGTTAATTGTTTGTGGTGTCTTTTGTGAACTGGTCATTTTATTAACCATGCTCTCTCCATCTCTCTCTCATTATTGATCGCGGGGAGGCTGTTTATCTGAATGTGGCGATTCCTGATCTATAAGCATATTTCAATTTTTTATATATTTTTCAGAAATTGAGGCCGTTTTTTACCTGAGGCAGTTTTAACTGCAATCCCTACATACAACATGAGTATATGGTTGAACTTTTAATGTTGGAATGCAGAACTTTACAACTGCAATCATATTCTTTTATTAATAATCATTAGAATAAACTACACTTAAATTAATTTATTTTTTTTAAAGTGTTGTTGTTTTGTTTTCTTTTTCAAGATATACGGTTGATGTTGTGAACTGGAACTGAAATACTGTGATCAAGAAAATATTGGTGAGAGTATCAAAGGAGACGACCAAACAATGGTTAAACCTAGTCAGAGTAATGGTGGTGATGGCCAAGCAATTATTGTTTCTGGTGAGAGGGATGAAGGGCATCATAAAGAAACAGTCATTCCTTGTGGCAATAATGCAGATGATGACCAAGAAGTGATTGTTCAGTCTGGGAGTAATGAAGTTGGTGATCACGTTACGGTTAATTCTGTTGGGAGTAATAAATGCGCTCATCTAAAAATAGTTGTGCCTGATGTAAGTAGTGAGGAATGTGATCAGGAAATAGTTCTTTGTCGGAATAACGAAGGCGTTGATCAAGAAATTGTATGTGATAGTAGTGGATCACTCGATCAAGAAATGGTTGTTCCTGGTGGGAGTAAGGAAGGCGATGCTCAAGAAATGTTTGTTCCTGGTGGGAGTAAGGAAGGCGATGCTCAAGAAATGTTTGTTCCTGGTGGGAGTAAGGAAGAAGATGCTCAAGAAATGTTTGTTCCTGGTGGGAGTAAGGAAGAAGATGCTCAAGAAATGTTTGTTCCTGGTGGGAGTAAGGAAGGTGATGCTCAAGAAATGTTTGTTCCTGGTGGGAGTAAGGAAGGTGATGCTCAAGAAATGTTTGTTCCTGGTGGGAGTAAGGAAGGCGATGCTCAAGAAATGGTTGTTCCTGTTGGGAGTAAGGAAGAAGATGCTCAAGAAATGATTGTTCCTGGTGGGAGTAAGGAAGGTGATGCTCAAGAAATGTTTGTTCCTGTTGGGAGTAAGGAAGAAGATGCTCAAGAAATGATTGTTCCTGGTGGGAGTAAGGAAGGTGATGCTCAAGAAATGTTTGTTCCTGTTGGGAGTAAGGAAGGCGATGCTCAAGAAATGGTTGTTCCTGGTGTGAGAATAAAAGACAGTTCCAAACCAACGCAGGTTTGTGTTTTGTTACACAGTTCAAGGGTCGCAAGAGAACTATTTCTGTTTTCATTGTTAAATTGGTCAATTTATACAATCGTATAATAAGCTTTCATAAACCAGCGAGTTATTTTTGTTACAAATGTGTGTTATTAAAACCACTCAGCTTAACCCTTTACTAATCGGAATATGGATTTATCCCATGTCCAACCTGTGTAGATCTAGATCATTTGGTTCATCCACACCGTCTGATTAGGATCTACACTATTCGCTTAAGAATATATTAGTTTATTTCTGCACATGAAGTAAATGGTTTAGATTCAAATCAGATGTGCCAGCTGTTTTCAGGGTTTTTCAGCACTGTCTGCGCCTCCGGAAAACGGAGGTGTTCCCAAAGCAAACGGACCTGTTCCCAATCATATCCAGTTGTCATTTTTCCCAATTGAAAACATATTTTATTTCTGAAATTTCGGCAAAAATCGAATAAAATATATCAAAATACACAGGTAATAGAAGAGTGACTTCCCTTTATCTAGAAATTGCAAGCGTTCAGTGACCCTTAATTAACTGTAAGCATGAATATTTTCTGTAACTGCTTTCAACAATATAGCTATTGAATATATCAATAAATTTTGAACTATTTTGCAAAACATTGCAGAAGGTACCCTTAGCTGCAGAAGATACATCAAAATATGACTTGTTAGACACTTAATTCTTTTTGTAATGTATTTTGCGACTGTGATGGCTTTGCACAACAATATGTTCTACAATAAAATCTTACGTTTATCTGGTCTATTTAGTTAATACTCTACAATAACCATTAAATTTGCTACAGTTTCACTATTTTATAAAGAATTTTTATTTCATTTAATGAATAATTTAAATGAGAAAATTATTTCTGATAACAGTTGGCTAACAGTTACCAGGTTTGCAATGTTTGTTTGAATAAAGACCAAAAATCTGGTAATAGTATATTGGTATCCAAAAAATTACTGATTTAAACTAAATAAATGCAAATTGAAATTTCCCAAAATGAACTATTAAATCAATGTGAAAATTCCCAAAATGGGCATTTTTGTCGATAAAAAATTCCCAAAATGTCCAGACTCCTTTTCCACAAAAAGGAAGAAAAACCCTGTTTTTGATCTACACTGATCCCCCGTATGATGAAAGGCGTATTATATTATTATATTTTTTCCATATATTGATAGGTTTAATAGTTTTGAGTAAAAATTCTTTTGTAGACTGAGAGTGGGACAGATTACAGGTCTAATAAACAAAGACTTTTGGAGAAACATGACAGATATATCGAAGAGACACAGAAAAATAAAAGTAGCAAATCCAAATATTTTGTATCAGAGTCTCTGCATAATTATCCTCGGGTAAATCAGGTAGATCTTGAAAATAGTCAAAACCTGGTTGGTCCACTAAAAGCTAAAAGGGGAAGAAAACGAATAAGGGCAGAATCACTGGAACACGAATCGTCGGAAGATATTTGTACCGAGGGTGATGAAATCGGACGAGCCTCCGTCAGCATTGAACTTAATGGACTTAAACTGATTGATAGTCAATCCTCATCATCAGATGAAGACGAGAGCAGGGAGCGTTTAGATTATAACAATATTACGGAATTTTTCGTTGAAACAAATGCTTGTAAAATAAAATCACTCGAAAAGGGTAAAGTTAAAACACTGAAGGATATAAGCTTAGCGGCTATAAAGGAATTTCCTAACTTGACTAAGTTGTTAGAGGGCATACCAGCTTATGTTCTAGACGACCACCTTAACTTACTGTCTCAATTGACTACAAAGCAGCTGTTTGATGTTGAAAAGCTATTCCCTAAAAAAGATCGATTGTCGGTTACTGACAAATTTTGGAAAACCTTTTGCGGGCAGCATTTTAACTATTTCAACAGCGAAAATGGAGAAACTTACAGAGACATTTATATTAAGAGTTCTCGATTTTTTCGGAACGAAGCCAGACGAGTAGATAGAGGTGTAAAGCGCCGATTTGAAAAGCTCAAGAAGGATATTGACAAGTCGGTTTTACCTGACTGGGATAAACCTGTCAGCTTAGATGAATGGGATGCAAATAATGATGACAATTATGATTGTGAATATCACGAAATCGACTACCCAGAAGACAGTCAAGATTTCTACTGAAAAGTCAGAGGGTATCAAACTTGCATGGTCTGTTGACGAAGTTGTATCGTTAGCTGCCGATATTAATAGTCATAATAGATCTGATGACGGCCCGCAAATACCTTATACATGTATTAGATATAGCGGGTCTTCCTCGATAAATATTTTTAAAAACGTGAACATAGGAAGCATGATAAATAACGCTATAGGAAATAGTCGCAACTGATCTTAAGGTACTATTTGAGTGGTACGGAATGCAAAGTATGTCTTAAGCGGGTTGTCAACCCTTTTAAAGGTTTAAGCACTGTGTGTACAAGGCTTCGAAAAACAAAAATTGATGTTTAAGTTTCAATATGACAATAATTTTAAGAGGAGATTAAGATCTCGCATTTTAATCATGAGTCGGAATATTGTCGTAAATGTTTATCCATGTACGTTTTTGTACGAGGTAGACTTACTAAAACCTGACCAAACGCAATCAGCTACTATAAGAACTATGTTTTAAAACATTTTGGTAAAGATACTGGCCATTAATAGAAAGTAATTACTTTTTCCATAGCTTTTAAATTGATGAAATTGAAACCATTTGTTGTCGCAAAATAGCACTTGTACATTCTTGCAATTTCGGATAACTTATTGCCTTATCAGGTTATTTCTGCTGCCAAAATTTAAAAGCTTAATATTTGAGAGGAGCAACGGAATCTACACTTAAACATTGCATTACAACAGATTTGAAACGTGTTAAAGACGGTTTTCTAAAAATTAGCTAAAACACGGTATGATCTGTTTCAAAAAAGGCTAGTTTGGGTTTTCCTGTTCTAAAAATGTAAAACAAACTGTTACTACCATGGATCATTTTGCAGAGGTGTCTAATCATGGTACTCTGGTTATTTGAAGCAGCTTAAGCAGTTTAAACGGGAAATAGAAAACATTTACTTGAAGGACAGATCTTATATCACTGAAAGGGTGTACAAGAATGTACGAAACTCCTATACTGCGGCATTAGCATCGGCAAAGAATGGCTTCTATCGCAACAGAATCGGTGAAGCAGAGGGAAATGTGAAGAGACTATATAATGTCACTTCCGACTTGCTTGGACGGTCAAGAGATAATCTACTTCCACCTCACACAAGCGAAGTTAACCTAGCAAATGATTTCCTTCGGTACTTAAATGACAAAATTTCAAAAATTCGTGATGAACTGGACAATATGGACAGTCAAATGTCAATAAATGCTACATTTATAAATAGTAGATCATGTGACCATGTCTTCACAGAATTCCAGCCACTAAGTGAGAATGACATATCTAAAATTGTAAAAGATTCGAAATCAACAACATGTGAATTGGATATTTTGCCTACACCAAAGCTTAAAGAACACTTGTCAAAATTATCACCATTAATAACTGAAATTGTCAATCGTTCCTTATCATCTGGCGTGTTTCCGGAGGAATGGAAGGGTGCCATTATCAAGCCTCTTTTGAAAAAGAAGGGTCTACCTCTTGAACTAAATAACTACCGGCCGGTGTCCAATCTTACTTTTCTGTCAAAGATTCTGGAAAAAGCGGCAATGAAACAGATTTCTCGTCATATTGAATCCAACAACTTGCTACCATCTTACCAAAGTGCATATCGTAAATTTCACAGTGTTGAAACTGCTATGATGAAAATGTACAGTGACCTTTTAGACACAGCTGATAAGCGATACGTATCCATTGTGGTAATGATTGATCTCAGTGCCGCATTCGATACCATTGATGTACCAATATTGCTTAAAATTCTACATGCAGACTTTCTAATCCAAGGCATCCCATTGAAATGGATTGAGTCGTACTTAACAAACAGAACAGTGAAAGTTGTCATTGAGCGGTCGGCATCGAATACAGAACCATTGAGATTCGGTGTCCCCCAGGGCTCTTGTGCTGGTCCGGTACTGTTTACCCTATATATAGCTGCCCTTAATAAAGTAGTACAGAAGTATCCAGTAGATCTATATGGATACGCGGATGACAATAAGGTTGCCTTTAAATTTAGAGCTGGTGAAACTGAAAGTGAAGCAGTAGTTATTCAACAAGTCAGGGACTGTCTTAACGATATTGTGCTCTGGATGAATAGGTTTAAATTAAAAATGAATAACAGTAAAACAGAAATAATTGTTTATGGGACACGGCAACAACTGTCCAAGTTGAACATAACCAGAGTTAACGTTGGTGGGATCATAGTAAATTGTGTTGATACTGTTCGAGATTTGGGGGTGCAGATGACCAGTACACTGAATTTTGATAAGCATATTACCAGAAAGTGTCAAATAGCAAACATACAACTAAGAAATCTAAAAACAATTAGAAAATATCTTACTCAGAAATCTACAGAAATACTTGTTCATGGTCTGATACATTCACATCTGGACTTTTGCAATGGACTTTTCATTAATATTCCAAGCTACCAACTGGAAAAATTGCAACGTGTACAAAATCATGCTGCACGCATTGTTACTGGGGCCCCCTATGAACAATCTAGTGTCGAGATTCTTCGAGGTCTACACTGGCTTCCGATTCGCGCCAGAATTATGTTTAAAGTGATTGTGACTTTGTTTCGTGTCGTGAATGGCACTGCACCTTCATACCTTTGTGACATGTTTATCACATCCAAAAATCAATACCGACAAAGACTAAGGTCGTCATCAAGTCATCTTTTTGATGTTCCAATTACAAACACTAAACTTGCTGGTAGATCTTTGGCAGTTGCTGGCCCTCAGTGGTGGAACTCTTTACCAAATTGTTTGAAGGAAATTACTAATGAAAATCAGTTTAAGTCTAAACTTAAGACATATTTATTTAAGCAGTTTTACACTTAATCAATGACTGTACCTAAAATGCTAGATTCTATAGTGACTATAAAAAGTGCTGTTTAAAATCAGATTGTGTATATAACATTTATTTAATGTCATTGCTAATTTTGTGTGTATGTATGTAATGTTTTGTTCTGATATTGTACAGCGCAACCGAATATTGTATACTTTTTGCGCTATATAAATGCTTTGTATTTGTATTTGTATTTAAAAATTTGTAAAGTTTCATTAAAATAGCGCCATCCGTTCAAAAAATATTCTAAAATAATGTGCAAAAATGTCAGGAGTGTGACAAAAAAGTGTGACTGGTTATGAAATAAATATGAATGCCGGTGAATTAACCGGGATAATATTTTACGACATCAGGAAAGCCTATTAATTAATTGATTTCCAGCTGCTTTTAAATAAACTTAAGATTTACAAATTCTCTGACAATGCGGTCGACATTTTCATTTCTTACCTGACCGGACGTGTTCAGAGCGTTGTAATTAATAATAGGGTATCTTAGCCGCGGCCTGTTACGATGGGAGTCCCACATGGCTGTTAGGAATTGTATTATTCCTCATGTTTATCAATGATCTACCCATATATATCAACAATTGTTCAACCGACCTGTTTGAGGATGACACGACTGTACATACGCATGACAAAAATGTAGATGTTATTAAGCAAAAGTTGCAGTCAGCAAACGATAAAGTATTAAACTGGTGCGTAAATAATGACATGCTCCTTAATGCAGAAAAATCATCAGTAATGTTAATCGGTACACGTAACAGACTTGCACAGGTCTCATGATTATAAACTGACTTGGAACTTTCAAGTTCATCATATGGTTAGTCAGATTTCTCGTAAACTTACTCTCATGCAGTTATTATGTTCATACGTCTCTCAAGATTTTTTGATAAAGTATTACAATGCGTATATAATTCCCTTATTTGATTATGGTTGTTTGGTTTGGGCAGATCAAACTCATCAAATAGTTTCAACTCGAAAAACAACAAAAACAAGCAGCGCGAATTACTTTTCGAATTAAAAGGTTACCAACTTGATATTTTACTGCGCTCTACAGGCCTGGTGATTAACCCATCTACAGTGGATCATTATGCTTATCTCTTTGGTTGCACGACGGTGGCAGGGGTTTATGAAAGTTTATGGGGAAATATTTTCGGAAAAGAACCTAGAAGCTCGATTTGTTTCTTTTATCCCTGTCATCGTGTTCTTGCTGATTTTACTCTAGATGCTTTGGTCTCTGTAAGATCATTGAGTGCCCGCCTTTTGGCTTTGCAATGCTATTAAATTCTTATGTTTATATGTTCGTATGCTTTTGCATGCAACATTGTTGAGCTGATGGGTGGGTTGGAGTTATTTCACCAAGATAATTTGAACTTGTTTTGTGTTACGAGAACCTGTTGGGGCAAGTGTGAGGTTGGTGCACCCTAGAACCTGGTTTAAACCCCTAGTGGCAATTTGTTTTGCCACTGACCGTTCCAAGGCGGTAACCCTTCTGGTTCTCACTTCCGTTATTTGTTTTGGCGTCCATTTTGAAACTGATTTTTGTAATACCATGCTCTCTTTTCCTCTCTACATTTTGGCTGTGTGGGGAGGCTGTGTATGCTGGATGTGGCCATTCCTGATATGCATATTTCATTTTTATGCCCCCGAAGGGAGGCATATAGTAATCGGACTGTCCGTCCTTCCGTCCGTCCGTCCTTCCGTCCGTCCGTCCGTCCGTCCGTCCGAAATAATCTTGTCCTCGCTTCTCCTCTGAAACCGCTTGAGAGATTTCTTTGAAACTTCACAGGAATGTTTGTCACCAAGCCTAGTTGTGCATTTCGTCAGGAATTTCTGCTCGGATTATTTTTGGCTGAGTTATGGCCCTTTGAAGCAAAATCTTGTCCTCGCTTCTTCTCCCAAACCGCTTGAGGGATTTCATTGAAACTTCACAGGAGTGTTTGTCACCAAGCATAGATGTGCATATCCGAAGGAATTTCTGATCGGATTATTTTTGGCCGAGTTATGGACCTTTTTACCTAACCCTAAACCCTAACCCTAAACCCTAACCCTAACCCTAACATAAACTGAAACCACTTGAGGGATTTCATTGAAACTTCATAAAAGTGTTTGTCACCAAGACTTGTTATGCATGTCCAAAGGAATTTCTGATCCGATTATTTTTGGCTGAGTTATGGGCCTTTTTACCTAACCCTAACCCTAAACCCTAACCCTAACCCTAAGGTAAATTTTGTTAACGCAATAGAGGTTACATTTTTTGTCCGATTGTCATGAAATTTGGTCAGGATGTTTGTGCCAATGATTTCTCGGATGAGTTTCAATATGGGTCATCAGGGTCAAAAAATGGGTCACTGTTTCTAAAAATAGAATTTTCTTGTTATCACTCCAGCGGTCACATTTTTGCTCCAATTGTCATGAAACTTGGTTAGGATGTTTGTCCCAACGAATTCTCGGATGAGTTCAAATGAGGGTCATCCTGGTCCAAAAACTAGGTCACTGTTACTATAAATAGAACTTTCTTGTTAACTCTCTAGCAGTCACATTTTTGCTCCAATTATTATGAAACTTGGTCAGGATATTTGTCCCATTTATTTCTAGGTCGAGTTTGAATATGGGTCACCTTGGTCCAAAAAATAGGTCACTGTTACTATAAATAGATTTTTCTTGTTAACACTCTAGCAGTCATATTTTTGTTCCAATTATCATGAATCTTGGTCAGGATGTTTGTCCCAATGATTTCTAGGACGAGTTTGAATATGGATCATCTGGGTCCAAAAACTAGGTCACTGTAACTAAAAATAGAAATTTCTTGTTAACACTCTAGAGGTCACATTTTTGTTCTGATTGTCATGACACTTGGTCAGGATGTTTGTCCCAATGATTTCTCGGACGAGTTTGAATAAGTGTCATCTGGGTCCAAAAACTAGGTCAATGTTACTTAAAATAGAATTTTCTTGTTAACACTCTAGAGGTCACATTTTTGCTCCAATTGTCATGAAACTTCGTCAGGATGTTTGTCCTAATGATTTCTCAGACACGTTCGAGTATGGGTCATCTGGGTCCAAAAACTAGGTCACTCTTACTTAAAATAGAATTTTCTTGTTTACACTATAGTGGTCACAATTTTACTCTCAGATTGTAAAGAAACTTGGTCAGGACATATGTCCCAGTTATTAATTGGACGAGTTTGAATATGGGTCACCTGGGGTCAAAAACTAGGTCACTGTTACTATAAATAGAACAATCTTGTCCATGCTGTAAATTTGTTATTTCTCATTGGATTTTAAAATAACTTGACTCAAATGTTTACCATGACAAGGTGTACATTCACGTACAATACCCATGCCTGTTGGTCCAAGGTCAAGGTCACTGTTACTAAAAAATAACATTTTCTTGTCGTGCCTGGTAATTCCTTATGAATGAAGTGATTTCAAAATAACTTTACAAAAATATTCACCATGACAAAGGGATGTGTTGCTTACAATACCCATGCCGGTAGGTCAAAGGTCAAGGTCACTGTTACGAAAAATAGCATTTTCTTTTCCAAGCTGTAGATTTGTTGTTTCTTATTGGATTTCAAAATAACTTGATGTAAATGTTAACCATATCGAGACGTTGGGTCTTGTACAATACAACTTTGTTGCACTCAGGTGAGTGATAAAGGGCCATCATGGCCCTCTAGTTCATATTAATATTTAACTTTATTTAACTATATATTTACTACAAACTTGAAACATAATTATGATCCTTTCATCTTTCACATTATATGCATGCAGTATGCTTTGTCTTCCAGAAGTATATTTTTCATTACATATGTTTATTTATTACACATGTATACCTATTCGATTTTAAGCTGCATTTCGGGGGCATATGTCAATTCCAGTGACAGCTCTTGTTTTCTTAAAACATAGCTGTCTACGCCTTCATCTATCTATGTTTAAACATTTAAGCTGGCTGCCTGTCCGATGTCGTGTCAAATACCATATTCTTTTACTAACCTACAAAGCATAACATAACTTAGCTCCATGGTATATAACTTCGATGTTTAAAGAACAAACATATAGCAATGACAGGTAATGACAGGCAATTAAGATCTATTTCAAATGGGAATCTATTAGTTCCAAAATTAAACTCTTTATTATATAGTAAATCATTTTCAGTTGTTGGCCAAATTTATGGAACTCTCTTCCTTTGAGCTTAAAATCATGCAAAACAGTTCAATCATTAAAAAACATGTTAAAAAATCTTATTTGATAATTTGAAGTGCATTGTCAATACAATTACAGTGTAATTATGTGTAAATGTTTAAGATGTTCGGGTAATGAATCTTTTGTTATTATTGCTTTTGTTATAATTTTTCATTTGAATATGTCTGTTTTCAGTATTTTTATATTGTTCTTGGAATTGTATTGTAAGTTTTTGTTTCTTTCTTTCAATTATATTATGAGAATGTATGAATGTATGTATGAATAAAATATTGTAATCATTTGTACATGTTTTAAGAGGACTATATGTAAGAATGGCCATGCCAAATATGTTATCTTCTACAAATAAAAATATTATTATTGTTATTATTATTATTATTATTATTATTATTATTATTATTATTATTATTATTATTATTATTATTATTATTATTATTATTATTATTATTATTATTATTATTATTATTAATCAAGATGACGAGACACGACTGACGTCAGATGAAGCCATTTATTATCGTCCTGCATAACTGTTAAACGAAAATGTCTAACAAATGTCCAGCGGAAGTTAAAATATCATTTAAAAAAATAAAATGTCAGTAGGAAGATTGCAAAAAAACTTTGAGTGACACGGGTCAGTGGTCAAAGCTTTATGGCTGAGGTCAAGTTGCAGCGATGAAATTATGAGTATGAAATGCTCTTCCATAAACGTTTGCTCATGGCATTATAAAGGACCTCACACTATTTTCCTTATAAAATTAGTATGATGCAGAATTAAAATATAAGGTAAGGTTATAAGACAGACAAGACACATTTCCAGCTGTAAAGCCTGTTATGAAAATAGAGATTATTGGCACATGAATAGCCTCATTGTTTGACAAACTGGTTATTTAATCCAGAATAATGAGATATTGAAGGTTTATTGTGCTATTTTTTTTTCGCAAAAAGCGATCTGTTCATAAGAGTTAAAGGCAAAAACATTTTGTTCCCAGCGCTTCAATAGCGACCAGCAAAAATAAAATTCAAAATGTCTGGTTTATTTCACGGTGAGGGAAGCGTCCAGGAGCCTCGCGAAGACCGGGGAAGTTCGGCCCGGCAAGCGCCCGCGTCAGCCCTGTCATTCTAGCGGTGCTGCGGCCTAGCGAAAATTTCACCCTTCCTCGGCTCTCCGCTCTCCCTACCTATAGTCACAGCGATTAAAATGTGGGTAGCGACCTGAACTTGTTCTAGCGGTGCTGCGGCCTGGTGAAGGCTTCACCCTTCCCCGCGATAGGCCGATAGACCGGGAAGTTCTCGGTCCGTGAAATTTTCGCAAAATCGACTAAGTGTATTGACGCTACCCACACTTTCATCTGATGTCCGCATTTATTTCACGGTGAGGGAAGCGTCCAGGAGCCTCGCGAAGACCGGGGAAGTTCGGCCCGGCAAGCGCCCGCGTCAGCCCCCTCATTCTAGCGGTGCTGCGGCCTGGCGAAAGCTTCACACTTCCCCGCGATAGGCCGATAGACCGGGAAGTTCTCGGTCGGTGAAATTGTCGCAAAATCGACTAAGTGTATTGACGCTACCCACACTTTCATCTGATGTCCGCATTTATTTCACGGTGTGGGTAGCGTCCAGGAGACCCGCTCGGACCGGGGAACTTCGGCCCGGCAAGCGCCAGCGTCAGGTCTCTCATTCTAGCGGTGCTGCGGCCTGGTGAAAGCTTCACCCTTCCCCGCGATAGGCCGATAGACCGGGAAGTTCTCGGTCGGTGAATTTGTCGCAAAATCGACCAAGTGTATTGACGCTACCCACACTTTCATCTGATATCCGCATTTATTTCACGGTGAGGGTAGCGTCCAGGAGACCCGCTCGGACGGGGAACTTCGACCCGGCAAGCGCCAGCATCAGGTCGCTCATTCTAGCGGTGCTGCGGCCTGGTGAAAGCTTCACCCTTCCCCGCGATAGGCCGGCAGACCGGGAAGTTCTCGGTCCGTGAAATTTTCGCAAAAATCGACTAAGTGTATGACGCTACCCACACTTTCATCTGATGACCGCATTTTTTTCACGGTGAGGGAAGCGTCCAGGAGCCTGGCGAAGACCGGGGAAGTTCGGCCCGGCATGCGCCCGCGTCAGCCCTGTCATTCTAGCGGTGCTGCGGCCTAGCGAAAATTTCACCCTTCCTCGGCTTTCCGCTCTCCCTACCTATAGTCACAGCGATTAAAATGTGGGTACCGACCTGAACTTGTTCTAGCCGT